>CABFVX010004286.1:55475-66253 GCA_902151425.1 Timema shepardi | reverse complement strand
TGAAATGGAGGACCTACAGTTTAACGTGGGATCCGAACCACGGTGGAGGCCTGCCATTCCCCACATTCACAAGATGTCTTGTCAGAGGTGAAGGAAGGGTTTGGTAATCAGATAAATCTGTGCCTGGACCGAGGATTGAACCCCGGCCGCCAGCACAGAAGTCTGACACCTTACCCCTAGACCGCCAGGTCACCGACGCAGTTATTCTTTTAACAAGAAAGATGGTATAAAAATATATTTTAGGAATGAAATCCTTTTCACATTGTTTCTGAGAAGCGCATGTTTCTTCATGGATGAATCTTAAAAGGATACTATACCTATATTACTTTAAAGAAAATTTACCTTCAGCCATGAATTTTTACATAATTTAGATTAATCCAAATCAATATCATTACAATATTCGTGGGTTCAAGCCAAACCTGAGTCGACAGAATTTTGTTTAGCAATACAAATCCATAGAGCATCTTCCTTCGGAGGGTAAGTTAAGCCGTTTGTCCAATGTAGATTGTGACATGTGAAAGAACCTCTGAAGGTTTGTAAAAATATACCTTTCCCAGAAAAATTGGTAGGCCCTTTCGTTCTTGCACATATAATTTTCCTCGTATGCTGATGTAATCAGTCCGCTCACAAAGTACAATTTAAACACCTCAAATAAAAATAATAAAAAAAACTACTGGAATGTTTGAAAAGATTGGTTTCCCACTCTCTTTCCAGTCAAATTTGGGTAGATTACCTCTAAAACGTTACTTTATGTATCCCTATCCCATTAGAGAATAAACCTGAACAGGTATTAAGATGCGATGACACAAAAAAGTGTCATTAAGATTAACAGTTTGCACAGCCACAAAGGAAAATAATAGCACAACAGCTCGACTTTGTAGCGTAGTTAATTAACGCGCTAGTCGTGTTGATCTAGACTGCCAAGGACGAGGAGATCAAGGTTCAAACCTCGGTCGGGTGAACTGGAGTAGTTTGTTCCTATATGGTTTTCCACTCTCCCTCTACGCAAATGTGGGTTCACTTTCTCTAGATGCAACCTTCTCAATTACTAATCCATTAGCGTAAATAGTACTTAAGTTGTGAATGTGGGAAATGTCAGGCGCCCGCCGTGGTTCGGACCCCACGTTAAACTGTAGGTCCTCCATTTCATCTCACAATCACCGTACCGTTACACATTAGCGTAAGTGCGTATAACCCGAACGGGTAGTAAGACGAGGTGCTAATAATAATTATAATTTATTTGAAATCCAATTAAATCTTTTTAGTGGATTAAATAGACAAGTTATATTCTTAGTAACGGTCACAGCAGCATCTAAATATAATTTTTTAAATTGAAAAATGACACCGGGACAAGCTGAACCAAAGATATTCGACTTAGTACTCCAATACCCATCCCACTAAGCTATCCAAGAGTCGTCCCGTGCTTAGGGTTAATAGTAGCACAGTGGTTAGAGCATTGGCGTACCAAGCACAAGGTCCTGGGTTCAAGTCTCATGTTAAGTTTTCATTTTTCAATCTAACGGGATAAAAATTTAGTTTCACTAATTTGATTCAATTTATTCAATGATATAGGCTTTTAAAAGTTTAGTAGTCATTTAGCAAGTCTTTTTTTTTGCACCACTTCTTTCTATCCGTACGGGTTATACGCTTCTGTACTAAATTGTTTTGGGGATTAGGGAGGTTTTATTAATAATAAATGTACCCGAATGTGCATGGAAGTAGAGTGGAAAACCCTTTTGGAAAAACCATCCTCAGTACATCAGACCAAGATTCGGGCCTCAATCATCAACAGTATAGTCTACTTCTAGAGCAGCGCGTTAGACCATGTGGCCATCGAAACGGGTAGTAAGTACATTTCTTAGATACCACATTAGCACAGTTAGTAGCTATCTCACTGATCAGTACATTATTAAAGTGGTGGATGGACTTTATGAAGTGATACCAATTTACCAGTGTATTAAGGGGTGGCTGAAGGGAGCGAAAATATGTTTACAGTGTCTATAGAATCGTTATTTTTTGGCAAAAAAAATATAAAAAAAATCAAATATTTCTCCAGTAGAAACATAGAGTATAGTTTTCTGCACATGCTAATATCAACAGATCTTGAATATCTTTCATGGGTGCCCTGGAATTTTGTCAAGACATTTTAAATAAAGAGAAAAGGTTTTGACTGGAAAAATGTTTGATTTATTTTTTGCCAAAAAGAAATGTAATGCTATAAAAACTGTAAAATTACTCGCGCTCCCTTCTGCCACACCTTAAGATCACCACCTCTAATGCCCCCTGCCCCCTTGACACCCAGTAACTTCTTAGCACCCACCCCTAGGGGAACCATATGTCTAAACTCTAAAGATCACAGGAGAAGAGGTGGAAATTTCCAAATAAGTATGTATTTATGTGTGTGTGTGTGTGGGTTACCCTTCATTTTCTAGCAATGTAACTTTAAATATAGGGTGGACGGGAACACCTGTTAACAATAGGGTTTATTTCGTCAAATTTTTATAGCAAAAATAGTTTTTTGGCTAAAACAAATGAAATATTGTTGCTCTGGGTAACTTTATGTTAATTTTCTATTGCATAGAAATCTCACAAGTTCTTGAATATTTGCTCTGCACATATTATGAGAAATTGAACAAAAAAGGTGTTAGTGAATAAATAGCCCATGGCAGATCAAGAACTGTTGATATTAGTATGCGTATGAAACTAAACATTTAATTTTCATTAATTTGAGTTGTTTGATATGTACTTTCTGAACCTACTAATAATATTGACACACGACTTATGAACTAACTTGCACCTAAAACAGACACAACATCAAGCCTCCGAACGTCAATTAATCGCTGTGAAAAGAGTAACCTACATTTCACCATTGATACATTTTTCGGCTATGCCAGGAATCGAACCCCGAATCCTTAGCTCAGTAGATAGACACGCTTAGTTAAGGTGTTGGACAATAGAAAATTAAACTAAACATATCTATTAAAGAAATATTTTACCACATTTGGTGTAAATATACCGAATAGACCGATGGACTACTAGTAAAATGTGGTCTACAATTTTTTTTAAAAAGTAGTTTTCGGTTTATTAAGAGGAATGAATTAAATAGTCAAGCTATTATATTTTTAATCACAATTATAGCTGCATATAGATAGCATATTCTTTTACATATAAAAATGAGTACTGTACACGAGAATTTATCATTAAAAATAGTTAATTAATATTCGTTATTATTAAATGACGCTACGAACTGCATTAACAGAATAGTTTTAAACGACAAAACCAAAAGTTTTTCATCAATAACGTTGACTAAAGACATTATTAGCTAAACCCTTCAGAAACTGCATCATAATATTAATAATTATTATTACTACCTCCCACCCCCGTTTACCCGCAACCCTCCATCAGACACCTCACCACAGTTACATTTCCAAACCTAGGCTATAAAGTGGCACTGTCCTGTTTGATGGGTCCCGCCGAGTTTTCGGAGCGATGTTAGTTACATAATTCTTTGACCCGGGTGGTACCTATCTACGAACACTGATTGTTACTACACCCCCTTGTAGAGTATGACGTCACGCTATACCCTATAACAACACCTGGTAGAGTATGGCGTCACGCTATACCCCGTAACAACCCCTGGTAGAGTATGACGTCACGCTATACCCTGTAACAACACCTGGTAGAGTATGGCGTCACGCTATAAGCCCCCGTAACAACCCCTGGTAGAGTATGACGTCACGCTATACCCTGTAACAACACCTGGTAGAGTATGACGTCACGCTATACCCCGTAACAACCCCTGGTAGAGTATGACGTCACGCTATACCCCGTAACAACCCCTGGTAGAGTATGGAGTCACGCTATAAGCCCCCGTAACAACCCCTGGTAGAGTATGACGTCATGCTATACCCCGTAACAACACCTGTAGAGTATAGCGTCACGCTATACCCTGTAACAACACCTGGTAGAGTATGGAGTCACGCTATAAGATCCCACACGCCCCTCTGAACCTACCGCTTGTATCGCTAGAGAGCAGGACAGGCAGTCCTAGTATCCGGCTTCCACGCGAATGGGACCAGGGTTCTTCTCCCCCCCCCCCCCCCCNCCCCCCCCCCCCCCATTGTAATCCGCTGCTTTAGCATGAAGTTTCACTTAGTCCTTGGTAAATGGAGTAACAGCTTACAGAACAGTACTCAATAGTTTTAATCTGTTCTAAAAAAAACACGTAAACTCCTGTTTGTTTTGGGATATCAAGTTGCTATTCTGTTCGCGGTTTACGTTTCCAGAACATCCAACAAAATGCAAGAAGAGTAAATCCATAAAGCCCAATGAAGGATAGAACTGATACAAAGTCGTTGAAGGCGATTTAATGAGGATTTAACCATGCCCCCCCCCTTTTTTTTTCATTTTCCACAATCCCACTCACTCTATAGGCTCTTATCACGTGTGTACGAGTTCTGGATACGCATAACTACATGAGACCGGTACAACCACGCGGCTATTCTATAAATTGCGCGCGAGTTTAATTAGGTGTAATAACTTTTGTTGAAGAAATTGTAGGGAAAAAACCTTTTAAACTTACGTATTTTGTTAACGTTTCTTACTACCCGTTCGGGCTATACGCGTTTTTATAACGCTAATGGGTTAAAGATGAGGATGGTAGATATTGTTTTGGAGGAAATATTACCATATGGGCGTAGAAGGAGAGTGTGAAACCGATTAACCATTTAGGGGCTGTCCATAAACTTTGTACGCATATCAGAGGGTAAGGGTCGGAGTATTATTATAAGCACCGTGCCTTACTACCCGTTCGAGTTGTACGCACTTACGCTAATGTGTAATGGTTAGTGTGATTGTGAGATTAAATGGAGGACCAACAGTTTAACGTGGGATCCAAACCACGGTGGAGGCCTGGCACTCCACACATTCACAAGTTGTGATTAATACACGTCTTGTCAGAGGTTGAAGGAAGGGTTTGGTAATCTGATAAATCTGTGCCGGGACCGAGGATTGAACCCCGGACCCCCAGCACAGAGGTCCGACACCTTACCCCTAGACCGCCAGGTCACTTATCAACTCATATACTTCGAGTTTTGAGCTTGGAGAACACGTACGAACACGTTTCAATAAAAGGTGTTATATTTGTTATATAATTAAAAATATAATTTAAATAGTGGGTTGGGTGGGTGTGATATTGTGACGTAACATTTAGTCCGCTTACCCGCCTATGAGTGTGTTTTTATATTCCCTTTAAATTTAATAATTTCAGAAAGAAATAAAAATGCTGGAAAGGGGGGGAAGGGCATTTGTAATAAAGTTAGAACTTTGTTTCCTTTTCAAGTATAAATTTGGTCCGCATAAAAACATTTAATGATTTATAAATATTACATTTAAGATGCTGAGTAAATAAATTAAAGCAAATACAAAAATACAGAAACTGGTAATTTATTAATCAAATTGTAAAGCATTTTTAAATGAATTAGATGCCACTTCGACCCCCAAAAAATATCCAAACGGTTGATTTAATAAGTTTGTGTTTTAGTAATGTAAAAACAAATTGTATGTTGTGAAAGTTTTCGCTGCCAAAAGTAACAACAAATCAACATATGGTCTTGCAAATCATATGATTTGGCGAGTGGATACATGAGAATAGATTGGGTAACTTTTATAACCGTCAGTTGCCAATACTCCTATGGCGAATGGACTGTACATGCAATACTAAGACTATTTGCTAAATATTCTAATATAATAAAATAGAAAAAACTGTTTTAAATGTTTGAAGTAAATATAGTAATTTTATATAGAATCTCATTTAGTTTGTAATTAAACAAGTAACCCCCTTTAGTGGACGCATGGTCTAAGGTGTCACTCTCGCAATAGACTAGACCTCTGATGACGGGGAGATAAGGTTTGATCTTTGTAGGATGTATGAGGGTGGTTTTCTATTCTCCCTCCAAGCAAATGGGTAGTAAGACACAGGGATACAAATTGTAGGACAAAGTTGTTAGTCTCGTCTTGTTTGGATATCCAGTGATAGGGAGCTTAAGGTTCAATTACTGACCGGGTGCACTGAGGGTGGTTTTATTCACATATGGTTTCCCCCGCTTCCTCCACACGAATGCAGGTACATTTAGTCTTAATTTTAACTTCCTAATCCTTACACAATTAGACTAAATGTGTCTAGCCTCAAAGTATAAAAGGCCAGAACCCCTTTGCGGACCATTTGTTTAGTATCCACTTAAGGCTCTCCCCCCCATTATTTTTTACTCCCTTTTCCCCCACTTTAGGGATGATAAGATGTCCCATCAAACCCCCCCCCCTACCTTCCTTAAGTAATTTCTTACGATTTGGTAAATTAGCTCATTTTTAATCATTTGGTTATTTTTAGACATAATGATTTTTACTAACGCAGGTGATATAAAATTTTAGAATAATGTAATCGCTGCAAGTAAATGAAATATAAGTAAAATTTTATAATTACTAAGCTATATCTATTTTCTGAATTACTTTTTTTATTTAGATTTTGTCTCACCATAAACATCGATAAAACCCTTACGTAAGATGGATTTTGACACCCCCCTCTTAAGAATACGTAAGAAAATACTGAGTCCCTACCTATCCTCCCCCCCCCCCTTCCAAATCCTCTTACGTAATTTAAGAACGGTCCCTAGTAAAATAGTGGTGTGATGAATGGAAAAATTAAAGATCTACTCATGTATTTTGTGAAGGCTTGAACATTAAATATCATAACTTACCCTCTTAATGTTACTGACGCCTTGACAGTGATGTCTTTCAGTTCCAGCCTTCATGTGGGGAGAAGGTTCTCCTATGTTGAGTTACATAGGAAGAGTAATAAACATTAAAAAAAGCAACTCCTCAAGACTCACCAGTCATGTTTAGTCTGTAGTTCATAAAGCTGTTGTTGTTTTTCTATCTTTCTTTATAAATATTAATATTCATCTTTTAAGGGATGAAATGAAAACCTTCCCTCTCTTCTGTTGTCACGTTTTATTTCTTCGGGTGTTTAGACTGGGTGCCTCGAAGAAGGATATTTCGGAAAACATGTGCGGACAGATTTAATGGAGTCTGTTTAGTATCCACGGAAGAGTTATTTCAAAATTAAATAATCGTGTCACCCGCTACAGTGGCCGCATAGACTAAGGCGCTACTCTCGCAGTAGACTAGACATCCGGTGAAGGGGAGATGCAGGTTCGAATCTTTGGTCGGCTGTACTGAGGGTAGTTTCCTTATAATCGTTTTCCACTCTCCTTCCACGCAAATATGGGTGAACATCATTTCATTATAACCTTCATAATCCCTTAAACCTTTAACGTAATTAGTACATAGGGTGACCTGGTGGTCTAGGGGTAAGGTGCCAGACTTCTGTGTTGGGGGTCCGGGGCTCAATCCTCGGTCCCGGCACAAATTTATCTGATTACCAAACCCTTACTTCACCTCTGACAATAAATATTGGGAATGTGAGGAGTGCCAGGTCTCCACCGTGGTTCGGATCCCACGTTAAACTGTAGGTCCTT
Source organism: Timema shepardi (assembly GCA_902151425.1). Classification (NCBI taxonomy): domain Eukaryota; kingdom Metazoa; phylum Arthropoda; class Insecta; order Phasmatodea; family Timematidae; genus Timema; species Timema shepardi. The sequence continues at coordinate 58,718 of CABFVX010004286.1, read as the reverse complement.
CATTTCATCTCACAATCACCCTACCATTACATATTAGCGTAAGTGCGTATAACCCGAACGGGTAGTAAGACGCGGTGCTAATAATAATAATTATTATTATTACATAAGTGTATAGCCTGAACGGGTAGTAAGACATGGTGCTATAAAAAATAGTATTGCCATAAACTTGAGTTTTTTTGCATCCATTACTGTTTCCAGCCTGGGTCAGTTTTTAATTCAAGCCATATATTTTTTCCGCTACCGACTTACTGGGCCTGTCGTAGCTTCATATGTCTTATGATCTAACTGGAGACTAGGGCAAGCACAACATACAGTCCCCGGTCGTTAATTCATCAGTGTGAAAGGGTAAACTCAAACTTTATTTATGATACATTTTTAGGCCATGTCAAGAATTCAACCCAGGACCCCTATCTCAGTATCTCAGTAGACATACACGCTACCGACTGAGCTAAGGTGTCGGATCGACACAAACTTGAGTGTGTTTTGAAATCAAACACGGCCTTGACATACTCGCGTATTTTAAATTCAACGCCCTACCCACATATTTACACTAAGGGGGTACCTAGGAACGAAGAGTCTTAAAACACATTTGAATGGAGGGAAAGTGGTAATCTATCTTGAAGAAAAAACCCCGCCTCAACACACTACTCAGTCATTCATAACTTTGACCTCCCCATCACTGTAAAACCAGACAGGATATGACCGCCGCCTTTGTCCACCAGGTCACCGGTGTATTTTAAATGTATGGGTAAGATCACCTGGTTAGTGATATTTCTGATACAAAATTCATCCTCCCCCCCCCCCCTTCCCATTTATTTGAGGTGTTAACAGGTTAAAACAAAGTCCAAGGGGCCATATCTAGAGCCAATTCCATCCTGCCTACCTCATTACACCTTACTCCTATCTTGAGCTAGCTCTATCCAGTCCACCTCATTACACCCTACTCCTATCTTGAGCTAGCTCTATCCAGTCCACCTCATCACATCCTATTCCTATCTTTAGCTAGCTCTATCCAGTCCACCTCATTAAATCTTACTCCTATGTTGAGCTAGCTCTATCCAGTCCACCTCATTACACCTTACTCCTATCTTGAGCTAGCTCTATCCAGTCCACCTCATTAAACCTTACTCCTATCTTGAGCTATATCCAGTCCACCTCATTAAACCTTTCTCCTATCTTGAGCAAGCTCTATCCAGTCCACCTCATCACATCTTATCCCTATCTTGAGCTAGCTCTATCCAGTCCACCTCATCACATCCTATCCCTATCTTGAGCTAGCTCTCTCCAGTCCACCTCATTAAATCTTACTGCTATGTTGAGCTAGCTCTATCCAGTCCACCTCATTACACCTTACTCCTATCTTGAGCTAGCTCTATCCAGTCCACCTAATTAAACCTTACTCCTATCTTGAGCTATCTCTATCCAGTCCACCTCATTAAACCTTACTCCTATCTTGAGCTAGCTCTATCCAGTCCACCTCATCACATCCTATCCCTATCTTGAGCTAGCTCTATCCAGTCCACCTCATTACACCCTATCTCTATTTTGAGCTAGTTCCATCCTATCCTGTTGGATGTAAGGTATTGAGGAATCGTGCATAAAGAGGCAGGCTTATAATAGTAAAACATTTATTTTACAGTCAACATAGAAACAGTTGAATTAGGTACATCATTTTACTGACATTGGTTCTCTTTGCCAAATGGGACAGCTCCAATCTACATGACTTGACGTATGGATGTTTTATAGTATCTTTTCTAGCTTTAATGACTGTCAGATAACATATATTATTCATACAAATCGCATTTTTTTTTAAATACAAATATTGTACTATATTTATTAGTGATATGGTCTGACACCTTAGTTCGGTCGGTAGTTTATCTGTGTACTGAGTTAAGGGTACCGGGTATCGAATACTGGCATGGCCGAAAAACGTATCATTGTGGAAATATGGGTTTACCTCTTCACAGGGACGAATTAAGAGCGTTCATCATATCAGGCCCAACTCAGCTCCCGACTCGCGCGAGGTATTATGGGAGTAAAAGGGAAAAAGAAAAGACATACGAAATGCCAGAAGTGTGTGCAGTACATTCGTATTTGAATGATTACTCGAAATTTTCCCTGTTGACAATGGGGGGACAAAGCGACAAAGTTTTCTGTGAAAAACTACAGTATGTGTCTATAATGAACGAATGAAGATTTGTGCACAATGCTTATCTGTGAAGCCATTCTAAAATGATTAAAAAAAAACCAGCCTTTTCACCGCATTTTCCTTTTATCCGATAATGACTTAATATTTCAACATGTTCATTACTAGTAATTTCCCACAACTCTTTATCTCCACTAGTGTTTAATCAGAAATTATCCATGTGCAATAGTGTTGGTGTAAATTTACGATTTTGAGTCGACTATATCACATAACTGAGGAACATTTGATACTGGCAGGCTCTTAACGGCTGGGGGCTGGATGTTGTGTCTGTTATAGATTTAAGTTAGTTTATAAGCCATGTGGTGAAATATTCAGTCGGTTCAGAAAGTGCACGTTAAATAACTTGAAAAAATGAAAACAAATATTAGTGCTATTTTATAGTCGTTGATAATATCTATCAAAAGTAGCAACCACAGATAAGATGACTTAGACTATGAAAAAAGAACCTCCATAGCGTCAGCCCATATTAGAGCTATAGGTTACCAAACCACCGACTGTTTGCGAAGATAGTGCCAACTTCTGCGGATAAAGGGTTTCATGTAATCAGTACAACGAGCCTTCTGTCCATTAATTTCAGTTGTCTAGACTGAAGTCACTACCTATTTATTCAATTAGCTCCTCATTTACCTTTCTGAGGCTTATTCGACTTCGTTACAAACCCACTGCTCCACAGAAAAAAATAATCTGAAAGTGCCTGGCATCGAAACCGGGACCTCTTGATATGTAGTCAGGAACTCTGACCATTATACCATAGAGCTCACGTATGATAACATTAAAATAGTAGTTCTACAAGCTTTTGAAAATATCCTAGGCGTGAAAACTGTATTTTACCACCGATTCCTTCCAAGTCCCTTCCTGCCTTCGTACGACAATCCCGCTATAGTTAACACCAGCATCAATATCCGCCTGTAAGATACATCTCGCTATATTTACGATTATGGTCGACGGACACGAGAAATGATTATACCAACCTGACACCGAGGACACCTTTACTTTATTCCTGCTGCCAAACTTACTCTCCCCCCCCCCCCCCCACC
>CABFVX010004286.1:41833-55370 GCA_902151425.1 Timema shepardi | reverse complement strand
TCCGAGGACTCAATGGAAGGATATAGAGAAACGGTAAGAGTTATAAAAGAAAAGTTCTAGTCTTGGAAGATTTACGTGAAATATCTGATTAAATTACGAGCCAAAAGCGAAGAGGTATATATATCCCACTTTCTTTTAAGCATCTTTTTTTTTTCTTCTATACTATAAATTTGCAATGGTAATTTTTGTAAGTTGTGGCTGATGCGCGTGTTTCCTCAGATATTTATGCGCTCAAACTGGAAGCAAACCGAACGTACAACTTTATCATTTCTATGTGAGAGAGGTTCTTGTTTCTCGCCTCCTAAACTTAATTTCTTTCTTTCTTCTTCTTATTATTTTTTAAACAAGAGTAAGAATATGAGTTAAAGCTGGTCCTTTGTAACATATGTCTGATAAATGTTGTGTGATCTCGCGTATAGAGAAAAGATTTTTTTTATATAAAAAGAGAGGAATTAATGGATATGTTTTTAAACGCCTCTAGCTTATTTTTTTGTCAGTGATGGAGAAAGATGGTTTAATAGAATATCCTTATTAATCGAAGGTACTGACTGATTTGGGTATGAATAGTCCTAAAAAATTTTTAAAAAAATGCTCTTGTCGAATAAGGAACTAAGGGGTTAGAGACAGAGGGTAGGAAGTCACTTTGTTAAATGCGTAATTTCGGTAAAGACGTTCCTCTAAATTTATAAAATTGAAAAAAAAAAAGCCATACCGAGTAATAACTAGGCTTAAAATCGTCTTAGTCAACTCTCCTGTTGCTTGTCCATGTTACAAGTTATGTAGTATTGGCAAGCATAGGTTTGGACGTTTTATTATTTTTTTGGGACGAATATTCAGCAAAAACTTTTTTTTAAAGATCTTGAATTTTTTGTTATGCATCAATAGCTTTTTTTTAATATTCTACCTACATTCACCGACTAACGTACATTATTGACGGTACTTCACGATTTAAAAGTTGTAAACTTGTATATGATAATCCTCCAACTAAAAAATTGTTTACTAAATAAATATTACAATAAGTGAGAAATGGCTAACGAAATAAATGGTCATTTTCTGAAATAATTGTGTCTTCCTCTTTCATTATTGTGAAAATTTGAAATAATAATAATTATTATTATTATTTCAAACTCACAATTCGGGTGATACATACGCTAATGTGTAATGATAGGGTGATTTAGAGATTAAATGGAGGACCTACAGTTTAACGTGGGATCCGAACCACGGTGGGGGGCTGGCATTCCTCACATTAACGAGTTGTGATTAATACACGTCTTGTCAGAGATGAAGGAAGGGTTTAGCAATCAGTTAAATCCGTGCCGGGACCGAGGATTGAACCCCGGACCCCAGCACTAAAGTCTGACACCTTACCCCTAGACCACCAGGTCAACTTGAAACTATTGAACACGTATTTTGGTGTATGGGCCTTAATTTATAAAAATAATTATGAAAATCTATTAGACACAATCTCGACAATCTTTGTCGAAAGTAATTGATTAACTTTTTTTTTATGTGGAGGTATAAAAGTTGGTTACTTACTGGATTTAATAAAAATAAAAATAATTGGTACGGTGCATTGCACAGACTTTATCCGTCTTTTATCTTAAAACAGATAAATTTAATTTTTTTTTAAACTAGTAAGATTTATGAAACTAAATAACATACATTGTTGCAGAAATACTCCACAGAATTCAACAAATGAAATAATAAACAATGTTACAGATATAATGATTAAAAACGAACATTTATGTCCATCAACGAGAACAAATGAAATAATACACAATGTTACAGATATATTGAGAAAAAGGGAACATTTCTCTCCACCAAAGAACACAACAATCAATCTCAATTTTCAAATACCTCCATAAAAATATATTTGTTTATAGCCCAGAAGTTATTGGTTCTATAAAAATATATTTCCAATAAGCTAATTTTATTTTTTATAGTACTACAACTTTACACCCGCCTCGGTGGCGTAGTTGGCTAACGCGCTAGTCGTGTTGAGCTCGACTTCTGAGGACGGAGAGATCGAGGTTCGAATCACGGTAGGGTGAACTGGGGGTGGTTTTTCCTAAAATGGTTTTCCACTCTCCCCCCACGCAAATGCGGGTTCACTTCCTCTAATTCAACCTTCCCAATTCCTAATCCATTAGAGTAGTTAGTACTTAAAGCGTATAACCCGAACGGGTAGTAAGACGCGGTGCTAAATTTTATTATTATTATTACAACTTAACAATGATAAGTTATTTATTATTTAAAATAGTTGCGTAGATAGGATCAAAATTGAAAATTTCTGCTCATGTAAAATACCCTTGAAATCATTATCATGGAAAAATAAGAACTGCCATTTTGTTTGTAATGTTATTCGGTGCCTAGAAGAAAATTGGATCGAAATAGTTAGAACAGCTATTGAGAAAATAGATCTTTTTTTTTTCCTCCTTCAGTATTGTACGCTTAATTTTAGGGTTGGCTATCTAACTCTAAAAATACCTCGGGGGAACCTTATGAAAACCCCAAATACCCCGATCGGTAAACTGGCTCTAGTCCCAGATACACATACACTGATGGTATCGTGAAAATAACTTTTTCAGTTTCAAGTATTCATGAAACACCCGACATTAACTTTCAAAATATTCTTTGTTTCTTTGACGAGCACAATACTTTATCTTGACCTCTAAACATTTATAAAAATATTGGATTTTTTTTAAGATCAAAATTCTTTATCTTGACCTCTTGACATTTATCCAAATACTGTGGTTTTTTTTACGGTAACAATATTTTATCTTGACCTCTTGACATTTATCAAAATATTGTTTGTTTTTTACGGTAACAATATTTTATCTTGACCTCTTGACATTTATCAAAATATTGTTTGTTTTTTACGGTCACAATATTTTATCTTGACCTCTTGACATTTATCAAAATATTGTTTGTTTTTACGGTCACAATATTTTATCTTGACCTCTTGACATTTATCAAAATATTGTTTGTTTTTACAGTCACAATATTTTATCTTGACCTCTTGACATTTATCAAAATATTGTTTGTTTTTTGAAAATCACAATACTTCTTTCTCCGAGGGCTCGAGGAAAAAGAACATACATGAAAGATCTTTTTTTAGGGTGTTTCCCCGAAATATTCTATTGATCCTGTGGACCTATCCTAACTCCTTTTACTCTCTCTCAAGTATATTCGTGGCAGGAAATTCAATACCCAGTAAGGAAAATATGCAGCCTGTCTGTGTCTAGCCTGTACAAGCACCTTTGAAAGAAAATTGAACCCATACGTCATAAAGATAGATTAGTCGGTAGCGTGTCTGCCCATTGAGCTGAGGGTCCCAGGTTTGATTCCCGGCATGGCCGAAAATTTATCATTGATGAAAATATATGTTTACACTTTCACGTTGATAAATTAACGTCCGGGGACTGGATGTTGCACCTGTCCTAGTCTTAAGTTAGATTATAAGGCATACAAAGCTACGACAGGCCTAGCAGGCTGGTAGTGGATAATATATGGCCTGAATAAAGCACTGAAATATAACGATCCGAAACGCTCTAAGCTATCAAGTCTAAACTGTAGTAAAAACAAATATAATAATTTCAGGTCAAATACTTTTATAATAAAATAAAAATAAATCAGCTCAGAATAACTGAATTCACAAATAAATAAACAAATATCCTGATACCTGTCATCATCATGCTGGAAAGTAGTTTTTGTCGTTAGGTGACACTTCTTGGTGGACTGGCATGTATCAGAGAGGAAAGAAAGTAGCCAGCGCCGTTAGGTGACACTTCTTTGTGGACTGGCGTGTGTCAGAAAGGAAAGAAAGTAGCCAGCGCCGTTAGGTGACACTTCTTTGTGTACTGGCATGTATCAGAAAGGAAAGAAAGTAGCCAGCGCCATTAAGTGACACTTCTTTGTAGACTGGCGAGTCTCATAAAGGAAAGAAAGTAGCCAGCGCCATTAAGTGACACTTCTTTGTAGACTGGCGTGTCTCATAAAGGAAAGAAAGGAGCCAGCGCCGTTAGGTGACACTTCTTTGTGGACTGGTGGGTAGCAGAGAGGAAAGAAAGGAGCCAGCGCCGTTAGGTGACACTTCTTTGTGTACTGTCTTGTAGTAGAAAGGAAGGAAAGTATCTGGCGTCGTTAGGTGACACTTCTTTGTGTACTGGAGTGTAGCAGAAAGGAAAGAAAGTATCTGGCGTCGTTAGGTGACACTTCTTTGTGTACTAGTGTGTATCAAGAGTAAAGAAAGTAGCTGGTGTCGTTTGTATTCAACGCTCCCCAGTTGTATCTCCCCTGTGACCAGAAGGTCCCGAAGCTGATAAGAGGAGAGAAGTAAGGGTTAGCAGGGATGAGGAAGAAGAGGATAGTAAATAGCGTCACCCGGACAAGTCCCTGGAAAGAAGGAAGGTAAAGAAACGGACGTCTGTTCGTGGTCCTCCCTCTCTCTCTTCTTTAGCCACTCGACACAAAAAGGGCTGCTATTGGCATGGTGGGAGGCAACTTGAAAACGCACACTCCAAAGGAGAGCGATTCATCTAGTGAGCTTTTTGCGAGGGGATAATTCTCTACTGCAGAGCCTCTGATTTGGTTACCCGTCGTTTTGGTAGCTTTTGAGGGTGGGCACGAAAGACGATTATTAATGTAATAGGTTGTAACCATTTTCATCGTGAGCTATAGTACCGACCACGGATGATCGCACTACTGAATCGATTTATTGTCTTCTTTTATTTTCTAACGCTTCTTACTACCTGTTAGGGCTATTATATATATTATATATTATATAATATATAAACATTAATCACTCTAATGGGGTAGGGCTGAAGAAGATATTACTGTAGAGGAAGTATACCCAAATTTTTGTGTAGGTAGAGTAGGAAAAGATTTAGGAATTACCTTTGATGGTGTACACGTTGCTGGTACTCAAACCCCAATCCTCCTGTCAGCTGAAAATCAAACTAAAATGGGCTTGGCTTTTAGACCACATGCTCACCGATAGGGGCAATCATTTTTTTTTTTTAACTTTGTTAACACACGTTTTTTGAGGTTCCCTTCATGGTGTGTAGGGGAGAAAATATTAGTTTTGATTAAAACTAAGCACCATAATCATCATTATTATCATCATCATCATCATCATCATCAAGTGTTACCAGCCTGTGGCCGGGTCAGTTTAGTAAAACGCCTCCATCTTCCTCTATCCTTCCACCACTCTTTCTCATTTAATTGCCTCTATTATTTTCCTCTCATTAGCACACTTTCTGTTATCTACTCCACCCAATCTATTCCTTGATCACCCTTGTGGTCTTTTTTCCCCCTGCATACTTCATTTCCCATAATTTTCTTTGGAATCCTCTCATTAAATGAACATACCATCTAAACCTTGCTTCATATACTATCTCATATACTCCAACATCCTCACTACATAACCAGACCATATCAGTCTTGCTTCCTCCACTAATCTCATGTACTCACTGTCCTCACCCCTTCTCCCGACGCTTTCTCGGATAACTTTGTTCCTAATCCTGTTTCTCCTCGTGACAGTAAACATTCTCCTCACTAACTTACTTGTAATTCCCATGGCCTCCACTTCCCTTATCTCTTTTACATTATTAATCACCTAAAGCTAAACATTTTAAAATGTTGATAGTCTTTGAGGAGTAAACCTTTAACAACAAAACAAGTTGAGAACTTTTCCTAGTAAAATGTTTTTATTAAACTTTTGCGCGATAGCTCACATCCATCATTGCGAAAAAAATACACCAACCAGTAGGTTTACTTTTGTTTTTATCATCGCGTTTTACAATCCGTTCGGACGCGCTTATATACTAATTACGATAGTGGTTTAGGGATGAGTAAGGTTGAATTTAGAGAAAGTTTGCCCAGACATGCGTAGAAAACTATTTCCGGAAAAACCAGCCTTATTACAATTAACCAGGGTTCGAACCCCAATCTCTTCGTCATCAGCAGTCTCTTACGAGAGTGATGCCTTAAATCATATAGCCACTGAAGTAGGTTAGGTATTATTATTATTATTATTAGAACCACGTATTACTACCCGTTCGGGTTGTACGCACTTACGCTAATGTGTAATGGTAGGGTGATTGTGAGATGGAATGGAGGACCTACAGTTTAACGTGGGATCCGAACCACGGTGGAGGCCTGGCATTCCCCACATTCACAAGATGTCTTGTCAGAGGTGAAGGAAGGGTTTGGCAATCAGATAAATATGTGCCGGAACTGAGAATTAAACCCCGGACCCACAGCACAGAAGTCTTGACACCTTACCACTAGATCAACAGATCACCTGGGTTACGTATTAAAGAATAGTGAAAGAAATATTTAAAAAATGCGCGTGCATTGTTAATTTTCCCTCCCATTGTGAGGTCATAATCCATGGATAATAATACTTTATAACGAGTTTTCGGCCGGTAACCACAACAGAATACAACTTGTCGCTGTCATTTTGACGGCGTCATTACTGAATGTTGCTAACATTCCTCAGAGTACAAAACCAGCTTCTGAAATCTCAAAGCTTCTGTATTTCTTTCTTTAAAAAAAAAACCCAACAACAACTGAAAGGTCTTATATCTTTATGACAAAGTAGCCAACGAATAATGATTCTCCATTCACCTAGACCAGTCATCCCATTAAAACGACAATGTTAAAAAAAAAGCTTTTTTTTTGTTAAACTATTTTAAACATTGAGAGATAATCTTGTAAAGAATAATGGATAGGAACGAAGTGCACGTCGTAAATTGTTTTTTGTAACAAAACTAAATCCTTGTTAAAATTTCTATCACTAGACTAGAGACAAGATTATGTGTATTTTAATTGTATTAGCCACGAGAAATATTATACAAGACACTGACTACGTTTAGACAATTTACAAATTCTATACATTTTTTGAAATCATATTTTTAAAATACTGTGCAGAAATACAAGAACAAAGGATATTGTACATTTTAAAATTGTATAGATTGATTTGAAAATTAATTACACAATGCCAATGTTAGTAAAAAAAACATAATTTGACAATTTCTTAATCAATACTTTTTTTAATGTTTAAAATAAACGTGAATAATAATTTAGTAAATTATTATTAACATATGTGTATTCGTGTTTCTTTTTGTTGTTGTGAAAAACACATATTTAAGCAAACATTTAACTACAATTTTTTTTTATTCAAGTAATAAATTTAATGCCATGTATAATCTGTTTCAAAAGTAGCATAACTTTTATTAAAAATAATATTATACTAGCTGATGTGTGGACATTATGTACTTTTAATATCAATTTTTTATATTATAATACATTTTAAAATCTGTTTATCTAATGACTCATAATATGGTCACAAAAATAAATATACCAGAAAAAATTTATAAAATGTCAAAATTGTTTTACGTAAAATCTATGAAACTGTACTAAGGTTTTGAAAGATAATTGAAGAATGTATTTAGCCTAATGAAATTGAGTACCTTCATGCTTATGGTATGATATGATCATAGTTTAAATTTCACTTTGTCTCATTTTTTTCTATGAGCTCATATTTATATTCAATTAAAACTAGAAAATTGTATTTTAGTAAAGTTGTTAATGGTTTTATGACTTTTAGCTGTTTAGTTTGATGGATGATTTTTTTATAAGAACCCCTTTATTTTCATATGATGCTGGGTCTTTCAAGTAAATGAAATAATAAGGGCTGGTAAAACTATTTCACTTAATTTAAAGACCAAGCATCTTAACAGACTTTGGATGAAGGCTATTATTATTATTATTATTATTATTATTATTATTATTATTAGCACCGCGTCTTACTACCCGTTCGGGTTGTACGCACTTACGCTAATGTGTAATGGTAGGGTTATTGTTAGATGAAATGGAGGACCTACAGTTTAACGTGGAATCCGAACCACGGTGGAGGCCTGTCATTCCCCACATTCACAAGATGTCTTGTCAGAGGTGAAGGAAGGGTTTGGTAATCAGATAAATCTGTGCCGGGACCAAGGATTGAACTCCGGACCCCTAGCACAGAAGTCTGACACCTTACCCCTAGACCACCAGGTCACCCTTGAGGCTATTCCTTTGTAATTTCGTAAATACAATTTTTTTTCCTACCCCCCCCATATTACTACCTGTCCATCCTATACGCATATGTGATAATTATTCTAATGGGGTAGGTATGTGGAAAGAAGAATTTTAGAGGCGAGCTATCGAAATTTGCGTGAAAGAAGAGTGAGAACCATTCAGGATAAATCACCCTCAGAAGACCCAACTTGGATTCTAGCCACAATCTACCCGTCATCAGCAGGCTGGTCTAACATAATAGTGACGCCTTAGACCATTCGACCACTGAAGCGGGTACCTGAACAATCGCGATAACAGGGAAATTGGTTCTCAAGTCCATGTCGAGTGTACTTAAGGTGTTTTTCCCTAGACGTTTTCTCATACTCCCTCCACGTAAGTGCAGGTCCATTTCCTCTGGATTCAACCTTGCCTATCCGTCCCTACCCCATTAGTGGAAATATGCTTATAGGCCAAGCGGGTGGAAGGACATGTTGCACAATAAAAATTAGTTAGAATCATTAAAATAATTTTAACGAATTTCAAATTTAAAAAAATAAGTTATCTGTAAACTGTCCTAAAAACATGTTTAATGTGTGGCTACGTCTTACTATAACGTTCAGACTATCCTCGTTCAACTAAACCAATAGGATGGGGATTGGGAATTTACAGAAAATCTACCTGCATTTATCCTAAGTGGAAGAAGAGAAGGAAACTAATTACTAATTAATCTCTGTCATTTACCTGGATAGGATTTGAATCTAATGACCTTACCGTAACCGGAAAACTAGTCCTGACGATTTTATTGATGGACAGCAGGTAAACAAATATCGGGAATCATTGATGTTTATAAATATTTATTAATTTATTATTTAGCATCGCGTCTTACTACCCGTTCGGGTCATATGCTTGCGTATTAATTAAACTAATGCGCTAGGATTCGGGAGGGTTGAATATATAGAAAGTGAACCCACATTTGCATGGAGGGAGAGGGGAAAACAATTTAGGGAGAAAAAAAAACTATCCACATTTTACATGAACGAGATCTGAAACTCGATCTCCTTATCCTCGGCATTCTAACTCAACACGAAACTAACGCGTTAGCTAACTACGCCACCAAGGCGTGTGTTTTATTTAATAAAACCAACTGTAATTTTTTTTTATCAAAATCAATCAATTAATGATTTCTGAAGTGGATTTGTAATGAGGACCGAGGATAGAAGGGCATAGCCGATGTACAATAAAACTTTCCTTGAAAGTACCTTATCTGACAGCTATAAAAATTATCTAGATCTACTTTCACATATTCATACGTCAATTCGTATGATCAGTAGTTGCCACTTTTGATAGATACTAATCAATAGAATGTAACTATGCTTATACATCAGTAATTCAGACATCAGTTTAAAATATCGGCCAACATAAAACTCAAAATATATGTGTGTTTGGCTGGGTTTTTTTTAGAAAATATTGGTTTTAAATCAATGTATCTCCCTCAAACAAGACTGCCAGTCTGGGGTTATTGAAAAAAAACGGGGAGCGGGGGCAGAGACAAAGAGCGGAGTGTCTGTCGCCTGACAAATTATAACACAAGGCCTGTCGTTACATCCTGAAAGTTGAGGGACGATATGAAATGGAAACTAAAAGGTCGTGTCCTAGGCGCCGCCAGTCAGCGAGAACTTCCCGTCTCTCTACAGACCCGCTTATTAATACTAATTTGTTGCGTGTTAACACTTGTTGGGGGTTCACCCTCCTCCTACCCCCCTTTTCCCTCCTCTTCCACAATCGTCATAATGGCTTCTTGTCCTGCTGTCGCAAACGGAAACTGAACAACATTTGTTGTTTCTACTAGGAATTGTCATGATGCAGTCATCTATCTATATAGATTTGAATATATAAATTCATAAAGCTTATTATTATTAGCACCGCATCTTACTACCCGTTCGGGTTATACGCACTTACGCTAATGTGTAATAGTAGGGTGATTGCGAGATGAAATGAAGGACCTACAGTTTAACGTGGAATCCGAACCACGGTGGAGGCCTGGCATTCCACACATTCACAAGCTGTGATTAATACACGTCTTGTCAGAGGTGAAGGAAGGGTTTGGCAATCAGATAAATCTGTGCCAGGACCGAGGATTGATCCCCGGACCCCTCAGCACAGAAGTCTGACACCTTACCCTCTAGACCACCAGGTCACCTTCATAAAGTTAAATTTAGATATGTCCAGAAATGAAAACCCACTTCCAAATGAGATGTAAAACTGAAATTTGGCAGGAAGGTATAGTTTATTGATTGCCTCGTATAACTAGAAAAATCTAAACATAGAAAATTTCAAAATGGGGGAAAGGGGTAACTATAATTAAACAGTTTTTTCAACCGAGATATAAAATTAATTTTAGTGTCAGATAGGTAAAGAGAACTCTCCAAATACTCATAATAAAAGACAGAAAATCTTAAATTTATCTATGGAAATTTAGGAAATAGGAGGAGGGATGTTTAGCAAGACAAATAGTTATCGACTTTGGTAGAAAACCTAGATTTGGCAGGCAGATAGAAGTACATCTCCAGATGACCAATTAAATATTATAACATTAAATTTCTAAATAGTAGCTGGACATTCTTGATACTACCTAACTACTTGTCATTATGGTAATGAAGAAATACCAAGAATAAAGAAAACATACCAGAGGAACACTAGGAGATTTCTCCTTGTTGAAAACTTGTAACCGACCATCCTGTGGAAGCACCTCATTCATGTGAACACAAATAACAACATACCAATCTTGGTGAGAAGATTAACGCATAAGTTATGGGTGCTTTCCAGTGGCCCAATAATCATTTTACCCCCAAAAACGAGTTAACATAATGAAAATAAAATGTTCTTGTAGCACACACTGAAGAGATTTTGAAAACTCTGATAAGGATACCAGATACCTAAGCTACTGCAGAAATAAGTTTTTCAATGCTTGGACGCTTAGCTCCACGATGATGCAACGTAGACTAAATCCCCTGTGTCTACTTAATATATACCCTGAGATCCTCAACAGACTTTAAAATTGCAACAGTAGTTAGTGGTTTTATAGCTAATAACGAATATAGGGCAAATGTGTTTGGAAACCTTCTTTAATTTTTATTGTTTCATAATTTTTGGTTGAGCCATATCAGATATAATTTTTCTTAATTTGTTTTGTGTTTATTTATTCTAATGTTTGGCATGCCTAAAATAAATTAGATAAATGCAAAATGGGATCGTAAGTACTACATTTTCCTGGTATTTGTCTAATCCCAAAAATACTATCCTCAGCACATGATTACATCTACCTCCTCAAATAAAAACGTTCCTTCACCGCTGGTTCGTTCCTATATGGGTGCGTTAGAAAGGTTTTATTTAGATCAGTGGTTCCCAACCTGGCGTGAAGCGCTTCTATGGGGGGGGGCACGGACCAATTAGGACATATAGTTTAAAATCAGATAAGAATTGAAGACATCTTTCATTTCAATCAGTATTCCATTGTAATAAAGATTTTATTTTTTCCCTTGTGGTATAGGCAATACTGCCTACCAGTTATACAAAATTAGTTGATCAACCAAAGAGTAGGACACTCGTGCGCATGCACGTGTTTATTTTCACGTGCATAGGCCTCGGATTAGACTCTCTCCTCCCCTCTTTCATCCTTATAGCCAACCATTGCGGCCGAGTGCAACACAACCATGGGGTGGGCACTCTTTTAGGACTAGATGAGCCCGTAAGATCGTTTGGGGCACTACCGCTAGGAGCAGCTTACAATGACGTCACATAGGAATGCGCTTGCGTGAATGTGAAATCCATAGAAAAGAAAGTGTGAAGTCTATGTAAAACTCGCCATTACTGTTTTGTTAGCAATTTGTATTTTATTTTAAAGAAGAAGTCTAGCTTGATTTTCTAGATTTTACATTTTATAACGTGAATTATATATAATATAATTGATTTAGCTACATTTTATTGAATTTTATAACATTATCAGGTGTTCTGTCTTACGATAGGTCCATTCCTTTTGTCAGTGAAATTAGACCGCCAATGCACCCTGCCCTCTGCCTCCTCCTTCAGCTCCCAGAATTGTCTTCTTTCCTTCAAGTCATCTAGTGTTTGAATCCTCCTTCTTTCTAAGCTCCTCTTTCCCTCAACTTTGCCTTCTACGACTTCGTGCAGAAGACAGTTCCTCATAAGGATGTGGGAATTTGACATAATAATTGATTAATTAATATTCCGCAATAGAAAATGCGTTGTGTTCCTAGTGTAACGTCCCACTTCGAATCCTCTAGATCACGGCACTAACGCCGCGAGCGCTAGCGGTGTGGTTCAACGGGGCGGGGGAGGCGTATATTATAATTGTGCCTAGGGGCGCAACATTTTTAGATCCGCCACTGCCCATTTCCGTTTAGTTTTCATAGTGCATCTTGAGTTTTATATTATAGGAACATTGCTCATTTAGTTTTCATAGTACATGTTGAGTCAGGGTTCATTTAGTTAACGTAGGACAAACATAAGTATCAGTAACCTTTAGTTGTTTAAAAAAAAATGTTTGTGCTGCTTTTGCTGAGGTGACCTTAATTTATAACAGTTTAACGACAAGAGTTGAGAAATGTGAATTTTCTTCAACATTCACCTGGAAGAATTATTGGGAAACTTCAATAAATGGTACAGCGTGTAAAAATACGCCCAGTGCAACTTTTCACCCTGTATAAACCTTATCTCGACTGTCAGTAACATGCTACCCGCTTCATTGACTGAATTGTCTTGCGTTAGAATGGCCTTCTGAAACAGGGGAGATCGGGGTTAGACTGAGGGTGGTTTTTCATAAATTGTTTCCCACTCTCCTCCCACGCAAATGCGGGTAGATAACTTCTACAATGTTTCCTTCCTCATTTATACTCAGAGTAATTATGATACGTGTGTACGACCTGAACAGGCGATAAGACGCGGTGATAAGAAAAACAAACATATTTTGATCAATTTTTTTTTCTTCCCTCATTTTAAAACTAATTTTATTTGAATGAACATATTTTTACCTTAGAGAATTTTACAATCTTTTTGGTTTGTTCTCGTTTATCAACATGACTATTAATGACCTTAGCTAAGGTGTGAGAGGAGCTTTAGGAAAAGCAATAGCATTATCGTGTCCTATGTAACCTGTCGAGAAACTCAACCTCTCCATCATCACCATTTGCGAGACTGACGCCTTAACCCATATGCTCAAAACGCATCTTCAGCGGTGTGACCTCTCGCCATAAAAAAAAATGCCTCGCGTGACCTAGTCGAATACCGTTCACAATTTAAGTAGTATTAGGCCAACTAGTTCAAGGGCTTATTAATATTGAACGCTGCCTATCGTTCCGTGAACGCGTTCAGAATTTTGTCGTTGGTAGTCACTGGGAATAATGATCGCCATTAAAACGTATTATTCTCTCTTCCCCCCCCCCCCCCCCCCCCC
>CABFVX010004286.1:0-23909 GCA_902151425.1 Timema shepardi | reverse complement strand
AATTGCTCGCCTCAGGCCTCGATTTTCTTCTCTTTTTTTTTTTGTTCATACCCAGTTGGGGACGACGGATTTTTCTTGAGTGAACAAAATCCGTAGCACAACTTCTTTCGGAGGGGAAGTAAAACCGTCGTGGTCCCAAGTCAATTGTGGCTGTAAAATAACCCTGGAAGGTAAGTGTACATACCTTTCCTGGCAAAAATTAGTTGGCCCTTTTACTCTCGCGCATTGAAATTATCCTGTTCTTATATAATCAGTCAGTCCAGAGGGTGCACATTAAATTCCTCAAATTAATTTAATAATTGAAGGTTAATTTATTTGCTTGAGATTTTTTTCTCATAATCAGAACCAGTTTAGCTTTGATTATTATACTTTGAAACGAACATATTTGTCTAAAATAAACTTTAAATTAGAGCATCATTAAACTCAAGTGGTTTTTATACCTGCGTGTGGATCGTTCGGAGGGGAAAAAAAACAATTCCGTAAATCAATGACTCACTTTTTTAGAAAATTCTTCATAAAAAGGTAAATACAATTTTCTTTGTAAAATTTTATGCTATCGGTAATCTTGAAGGCTAAGGATAAAATGTAAGTTATATAATATTTATATACAAGCTGAACATAGCGAGCTTAAATCGGACAGACCTGAAGTTTACTTGGTTACCACTTATCACCATCACGCGTACACTCCATTCAACCTTCTTACCGGTGCAACTGAAGACAGGTAACTTGCGTTGCCATTGGTGTTGTTAAGAGGCGACGGAAGTAAACAACCCGTTTACAACTTTGATGGATGACATGAACATTTATTTAACAGCCTCCACCTTCGTTCCAGAATATCTCAGCGCCTTTCAGATTATGTCATCCAAGATGGATAGTCCTGTAACTCCTTATAGATTCTCCCCTCCTCTCCCCCCATTTTAATGGACTTTCTGATCAAATCCACAGAGTATGGTTTAGTCGTAAAATGAGGTATCGTATAATTCTTAGTCCACTTCGATGGCATAGTCGTCAAAAGTATCACTCTAGCAATAAACTAGACCATCAATTACGAGGAGATCAGGGTTCGATACTTGTCGAGTGTGCTGAGGGTGGTTTTTGGTCAATGGTTTTCAGCTCCTCTCCCTCTCTCTACGCAAATACAGATACACTTCTTATAATTTCCACTTTTCTCATCCCTAACCCACTAACGTTATTATACTACTATAAAGCCACACGACTGACTCACTCACTTACATTAATGTTTACTCACTTTCAGATGTGCTAGAAACTTGAAATTTGGTAAAATTATAGCTTCTAGCCTGTAACTTACGAGAAAATTCCAAAAAGTTTAAAAAAAAGTTTAATCCCCTAAAAAAAAATTCAAAATAGCAGAACAACCTTAAAGTCGGTGCTGACCTTTCTTTGGAAGTTTCTTATGGCTAAACGGTAAGACCTATAAAAAAAACTGTTCTGGAATTACATTATGCTGAGACCATCAGGTATCGTAGCAGGATCACAATCGACATTATTAACCAATACCCTTGGAATACCCATCGATTCACTTTCTAAAAAAAATGTAGTACTTGGTTATTTTGTCACCATAACTTTTTTTTCTCTAGAGGGAGGGGGAGGTGCCCCAACACCTATGGCACTCACGCTACACACGAATCAACAGCTCGTTGATTGATTCTTTCGACAATATAAAATAGTTAACACATTTATCATCGTCCCCTTCAATGTTTGTAAAATGTTGGCAAACGCACCATTTATAAACCTACAGTGTTAAAGTTAAAAGTAGATACCTCTACACTTTCGAGGTTTTCGCTGGCGTTTTCCCCCTTGTAAATATATGAGGTACACGTTTAAGGAAGTTACATGGGGAGCACTGAAAGCGATATAGCTTTTTCAAAATTATGTATTATTTACGAAGTGGTTTGATATTTCTTAAAATGGTTTTCAACAACACTTAGGCTTAAGTTTTGACCAGTTAAAGATTTTAAATTTTGAATTAAAGTTTTAGAAAATGTTGGGTAACTTATATATAACCTTTAAAACAATTCTGCGTTTTATTCGAATCTTCTTTTGTGACCTTAAAAAACATGACTTTATTTGATGGAGGATGACTAGTTTTAGGTTTCTATCGTTTAAATTTAATCTCAAAAGTACAACTATTTGCGTAAAGCGTAGTTGATTTTTTCTAAAAAATTTGAACTTAAAATTTATAGTGAGATAGGGACCTGTTGATAGATTTCGCCTAAATTTTGGTGAAAACCACATTAAAAATATAAAACCAATTCTTCAAAAATGCGGAATTTCCATAATATAAAACACCCTCCCCATGTAATAGCCTTAACAATTTCTTCCTTTGGTACTTTCTGTCACACTGGAGCAGAACAAGAAAATGGAGGGGGCTAATTGGAGGTGGCAAAAAGGAGGGAATTCAATAAGTTACGATGTGACGTTGGTACAGTGTGCCGTCTTAATTCACGGTCGGGGCCGTCCACGGCAACGGCGAAAAACCGTCACGTGTGAAAGCATACCTACACATATCCTCCATGTACTCACAAGTATAATACATTTCAATTATGACGAAATTTATTTACGTCGATTTCCCCAACCCATCAGTGCTATTCACATTAAACCACTAAAATGTAGTAGGTATTTTAAGGTATAGTAAATATACAGTCCTGTATTTGCGTGGAATGAGAATATTTAACAATGTAGAGAATAAAAATAAACTTAACTGGTTTTCTATTCCTGCAATAATATTATACTTTATCGTTTAGTTAAAATTCTCCTCTATACACCGATTAAATAATTAGGTTACCAAATATTATTATTGCAGCTAAACGCATTATGTCCGTGTATTTTCGTCAGAGTTTTTATAAAATTATTTACCTTGTATGTTTTTTTATCTGCAAATACGTTATGACTATTTTAACACGTGTCAAAAAATATAATTTAACAAACTAAGTGTGATCATGTTTGATAGATACAAAGAAACAAATAGATGCAATAAATAAAAAGTGTTTCCTAAAATACGATTTAGTTAAATGTGACACACCAATATTTCAAATAGTTATATTATAAGAAACACTAAACTATAGGATAGGGCCATAGTATAATACGTAATAGAAAGAGTGCTACCTTTCAGGGTAAACGGAGTGTACAGCCAATAGCATTATGTTTTCAATTGAAATAACCACACAATAAAGCGCGTAGTAGCAGCAATTAGGAACATTCTCATTACCATAAGTGTGGCTTGTAAAAACTATTGTAGTCTATACGGTAAATTCATAATTATAAAAACCTCTTTTGACCACTTTAACAGATAATAAATGGCTAAACATTTTGAAAACGATGTAATCGATTTTTGTAAAAATACTAATTTGTTAATAGAACGTCGTTAAAATTGATAGGGCATTAACACAGAGTTGATGAGTAAACACGTATGCCAGCTTATAATGTGGCTTGAAATATGGTTATATGATTAACATTTTCTTGTTAGCATACACTTTATTATGATTTAATATCTTTTGAGAAATCCACAGAGTTTTGAAGTCATTATTGTTATAATCTATATAAAGTAGGGGGAGGAGGGGCTACATGGTATGATGGTTGTCTATTTTGACAGGCATTGGCAGTTTACTGTCTGCAACCTTACACAGTACTTCATTTTTCGACGGTGATGAAATTCTCATAGTTTATCGTTATTTCAACATATTCAATTGTTTGCATTATCAATAAAAAAGAGTTAGTTTAGGTATATTTTTGTTTAGGAAACAAACAAAAAAATGGCAGATTTGCCAGCGACATCAGAGTTTTTAAATACAAAGAACAAGTCGACTAATCTTCATTCTACAATAAATATTTTTGTTCACGTTTGGAGGATCGTAGGATTAGCTCCAGTAAGACTCGTTGGAAACCAAGAGTTTGGCGATGGCGAGTGGGCCATCAGGCGACCAGGTGTGTCTGAAGATTCTGGAAGCCTTACCAGCAATCAACAAGTCAGCCAGATGAAGTACCAGGTTTCAACTGCAGGAAAGATTTACAACATTGTATTAATGGTAATAATTCTCACCACTACTCCAATTAACGTCAGAAAGATGTACAAAACTTTAACAAGAGATCAAACAATTTTGACAGCATACACTTTTGCATTTTATCAGGGCATCAGCAGTCTTGTATCTCTTCTCATCATCGCAATGTTCACGTTTGGTCACTGGGATAAGATTGGAAAAGTCTTGGATATGTTCAACCAATATGACAACATATTTATAGTCAATAAACTTGCCGCTCATCGTAAAACACGTATGTTTATGTTTTTGGAAATATTAGCTATTTGTGTAGTGGCAATTCCTTATATTTTAATTGACGCCATGCTTATCCACGAGTATTTGCTAGAAGCTGGTACTTTAATTGTTACGACTCAATTTGTCCGTGGTGTTCAGTTTATGTTTAATCTACTTGTCAGTAATATTGCTTTGTTAATCAAACAAAGATTTCACCATCTAAATAAAACTATATCACAGATATCTGGGAAAGAGAAAGTACACACTGCACGAACCGGTACTCAAACTAAGGACGCGAATAATCCCTCAAGCCTAGACAGCAACCTACTTCACTCCATACTCCTTTCTAAAGTTCCTGTATCAGGTCCATTCCGCACCCAACGGTTAAAGAATCTCCGAGAGGCTCACAGTAGTCTTTGTGATGCCATCTGCGATGTCAATAGAATATTTGGACTCTTACTTCTATTGAGCTTGCTCTCCAATTTCATGGAGCTGATATTTCAAATGTACAAGGCGGTGTTTATGTCTTTTCAAGATGGGGTATCATTAGGTATAGCGTTAGCCGTTTATGAGACCCTGGTTGTCATCATTAGTGCCATGTTCCTGACGTTGAGCTGTGACTCTGCAAGCTCTGAGGCGAGTAACACCCTCGTTGTTCTGCAGAAGATGACCCTCCTGAAGAACTTGGACCAGTCCACCATGGCGGAGATACAGCTGTTCCTACAGCAGGTCACCAATAGGAAGGTGCAATTCACTGTCAGAGGGTTCTTCAACCTGGATCACGCCATGTGTTTCTCCACTCTCGGAGCCGTGCTAGCCTATCTAGTCATTCTTGTGCAGTTCCAAATTAACTAGTCCTATTTACATCACTTAAAAGGTAACTGGGTCGCTTAGCAAAATCTGGGACAAATTGTAAAAGTTCAGAAACGCCCCAGTATTAAATAAGTCAATTGCTATTTAAAATATGCTCCACGTCAAAATGGAGATGAGAGGTGTAGATATGTCCGTAAATATTTTAAAACATTATGTTTTTTTAAATTCAATAAAAGGATAAATTAGCTCATTTAAACGACGTTTTACAAGAAATGTTGCCATTTCGAGATTTATGTAAATGTTTATAGCCATACATCAAAATCCAATCAAACAAAATGTTTTTTCTAACTTGTAATCAATATTACACCACATATGTTATTTAAAGACTATGCAAAGTTTTACAAAGATAAACACAATTTTGGCAATCACCTCACAAATTAAATGTTGTATTTGGGATCAATAAAACAATTTATGGTATTAAACATTTTTATGTGTTACTATTTAACTAATTTATAGGATTTACCGGCATTACTGGTAAAGTTGACTGACACAACTTTAAGTTATTTTAATCTGGTTTATTAGTTGATGAAGGGTCATAATTTTAATTCAAATTGGGAATAGTTAGGAAGAAATGTCCTTAATGTTTCCCAAATCTATCTCTTCTATACTCTCTCCTCCCCATCAATCTTCAATTAATATAGTCAAATGCTTTACTGTAACTAATTAACCTTGACAACTTTATACATATATAAGCACCAAAAAGGGTAATGGTGAGTTAAATTTCTCATCATTCTTTCTCTGGCATTTTATCTCAAATTTGTTTTATTGTTTGACGGCAATAATAATAATAATAATAATAATAATAATAATAGCAATATGCATTGAGTTAGACTGATCAGAAATTCAGATTTCTATTCTCTTTAAAGACAGAATATTAAAATCGTAAATCTAATTTAGAGAAGTCCAAATCAACTAGTGTGGAAAAGATTCCAACATATTTTACCTCTATATTTATTTAAGGCATTGTTGCTATAAAGTTCGTTTATGTGATATACATTTTCTTAACCAGGCATGTAAGAAATGGATTATCCTTGGTTTATACTCATGTTCATATTAAGAATGTAGTAACTTTCATTATGCATGAATAGTTAAAATAATGGTAGGATAGTATTACTAGATCTTGCTTTGGGCTGTGGGTGATATTCATATTTAGTTAATTAGTCTTAGCTAGAACATTGTCGTATAGTTAAAATTCCTTGATGATTTTATACACCAAGCTATGTGCCAGTCCGTTTGACTTATTCAGGAATTCAGGAAAAAAAATTGTTCGAACATGATCAAATCCACAATACCCCCTAATATGTAAGGGATGAAATTCTCTTATAAAATTATCAATCGCACCAAGACCAGTCAGTTCATGATGGACAAGATAAACGTAAACAAGAGAAGTTAAAAAAAAGCCTCAATAAAACTATTGGCAAATACCCGGGAAAATGAATATTATTATTTGATGAGTTTTGGTTTGGCACACGCTCAAAAATTGAATATGGATGATATTAAAAAAAAAGTATTTATGACACAAGTCAAGATAAAATTAGGTAGAGTAGTGGTTGAATTAAGAGTTCTGGGCCACTTTCCCCCATAAGGTTTAACATTGATCCTCACCGCACCCCGTGAAGTGATCCTCACCGCACCTCGTGTAAGGAAGTTCACTTTCTCCTGGATCACTTTCTCCTGGATGCCCGATGCTAGTGTCTCCTGGTGGTGAGGGAGAGTAGTAATGTTAGTAGCTAGACTGGCGTGGTAGTACAGCGCTCTGATTGGCCGGATTTGGTCACGTGACCACGCCTCCTGCTCTCTGATTGGCTGTTGGTTTTCCCCCTCCCCTTCCCCCATCCCTGACCTACTTTCCCCCCCCCCACCTGTAACAGCCCCCAGGCTAGCAATTAGCCTACTTTCCACATCGACTACCTGTAACAGCCCCCAGGCTAGCAATNCCCCCCCCAAATCCACATCAGCCTAACATAACTTTAAAATATCTTTAATATATTTGGTGATGTATGTGTTACACCCCAAAAGTGAAACAGCTCATTTAATGAATTGGGCAAATTTCTGTTCATTTTCGGGAACTGTCCTCTTCTGTTAACCATTCCGCGAACTGGGAAACATTGTCATTATCTCTTGTTCATTTCAATATCTGGAACTTATTGTACTTTCTATTACAAACCTAACTGAAATTTGTTTTAAAAGAAGATATTAAACTAACCTAACTTAACCTAACCTTTAATTATAAAACGTTTAAAAGTTAAATTGACTTAAAGACTAAACCTGTTTTTTGCGTTTTAATTTCATGAACTGGACAAAATCTCGTCCAGTTCATTAATTAGATAAATATTTAAGCGGCCCAGTTCATGAAATAGCCAGTCCATTGACTGGGCAACACAAACGCGACCTGATTAATTGGACCAGACGTTTTTTTTTTTCCCCCACAGTCAGTGAAATTAACAACCAAAGAAGCCATTTCACGGAATGAGCAGAAATTCATCCAATTCATGACATGGCTGATTTAACTTTTGCTGTATAACATGTACAAACCATGAAGTTCATACTTATTTAACTTTCTACATTCTCCTGTTAATTCATCCCTCGTAGGACCAAATTTATGTCCCAGCACTTTGTTCTTAAGAACTCTCAGTATATGTGATATTGCCAAGAAAAACATGCTACATTTCGCGCGAGGGAATTGTTCGGCAGAACGTACATTGTCAATTCGGGTTGAAAATGATGGTTTCTAGATCGCATCGCCATCTGTTAGTTCTAAACTTTAACTACGATCTCAAACTTTTGCACGGGAAATGAAAACATGTCTTAAACATTGGCTACCATTTACCCCGAATTGGTAAAAATAGATATTGTTGTTAGAAATATAATTTTAAAAAGCAGTTATATAGCTAA
Source organism: Timema shepardi (assembly GCA_902151425.1). NCBI lineage: Eukaryota > Metazoa > Arthropoda > Insecta > Phasmatodea > Timematidae > Timema > Timema shepardi. The sequence goes on along the minus strand of CABFVX010004286.1, from coordinate 15,870 downwards.
CTATAGCCAATTGGTAATTCTATAATTTTCATGTAGAAATAAAAACCAATAAAATGATCTATGGCTTGTTTTCCTGAGCCGCATCACATATTATCTTGTAACAAATTGAGAGACCACGCTACATATCCGTAAATAACATTGGGTGGGCTTATATTTTGTATTTTCTCTGTTTAATATTTTAAGAGAGAAGACCAAATGACAACAACTTACTTACAAAATGAATAATAGTAAGTGTTACCTACTCTTGAATTTCATCCCTATCTGTTAACCAATATTGATATATGTAGAATGTATGTTTGTATTTTTGGTAATTTATGTCTATTCTACATTTATTTTAAACAAAATTACCCAAAATGATTTCGCACTCTTCCTTCACGCAAATTCCTATACATTTATTTTAAATAATATCTTTCTCAGCCCTACATCAGTTGTGTGAATTAAAGTTGATAACCCGAAGAGCGGTAAGACGTGGGATAAAAATAATAGCTATCAACTTTTTAAAGCCTTGACATGAAGATTCATTTTAATGGCAGATGTCGGTTTTGACATACAGTTTCAATATCGACACTTGTACAGAATAATGTTGTGTTTTAGTCAGTTCTTGCTGTTAAATTATATATATATATTTAAATAAATACTCTCTATACGGTGCTCTGAATGTAACATCCCAGAATTGATGGGGAACTTGTCTTTGTGTGTGCTCGCGTGCAAGAAATATCGAGGGAAAATTTTAAAAGGCAGTTGTGGATCCAGAAGGGGGACGGGGAGGGTTAGTTAATATTAACAATTAGTTTAATCTCTAATCATATTATAATCACTACAAGTTATACAGTCACGTTTTATCTCACTAGGCAGTTGTGTCAATCGCTGTCAATAATAATGTTATACATTTTTTAACACACCATTTAACTAACAAAAATTAACAAAGACCATTAATAAACTTAAACTTGTATGTGTTTTTTTTAATCATCTAATTAATTCTAAATGACTCAAACTGTGAAGGATTTTTTTTACGTCAGAATTTCCCTTGCAGGAACCCTTCAGTCCGCTCATGTAAGATTACCCTCCCCGCATCCCTCACAATAATCCTGGATCCACCCCTACCTAAAGGTCACCTTGCCACTCACTCCCAGCACCATAGACAGGTTATATATAATACAACCAACCCTGCGAATAAAAAAAGGGGGAAGAAGATCATTTCTAAGACTTCCATGTGGTGTTTGTTTTTACTGGTCCGTTGGGTTTCTTCGGGACAAGCGAGTTCATTGTCTCTTCTCGTCAGTCAAGACTCAGTACAGTCTTAGTGGTTTAGAGATCTCAACATCCTGAGAAACTGATACCCGAGACTCCCTTTCCCCAACTCGAACATTCATGGTCCATGTGATTCATTCAAGTGTGCGTCCCGCCATCAGGTTAATGGGTAGACCCAAACCACGTCACATTTCAAAACATTTGGACTATTCATGCATGTTTAAATGTTAATGTAGCCTTTTTATTTTAAATGAAAACTACAACTCTTAATTTTACAAAAGATTTTGCTTACATCCAAACTAAGAGAATCAAACTTTAATCGAAAATATTAAACTTTTTATTGTAATAAAAATTAGTTAAATAGTATTAAACATATTGACAAATTGTAATGGGTTCAAAAAGATTGAATAAAAATAGAAAAGATTCAACGGCTCTACCCTATTCCATCTTATTTTTATATACACAAGACATGATTAATATAATCTTTTGTTACTAAGGTCTAACATCTATGTAGTAAGTTGATATAAAAAAAAGTATTCCTATTATTGGCCTATAAAAACGTAAGGATACGTTACTAAATAAATAAAACATTAAAATTTTACTATGGCACTAGTGTCTAAACATCTTATTTGTGCTACCATTTGAAAAATATTTTTTTTTCATATAGTAAATAAATATAGAAGGGTCAACATTGACAGAAGTTAACTGAATTTATCTTATTGAAGCAGCTCAATTGGTCTAGTAATTCATTGAAAAAAACTAGCCGGGTTCGATTCCCGTGTCCCAGTGACATTTTTCAATTTTCAATATATGTAAGACAAGTAGTTTTTTAAGCCTTCAGATGATTTTTTTAGCGTCACGTTGATTACCCGTTCAGGCTATACGCCTATTATCTGACTATACTGTGTTAGGGATTTGAAAGGTTTTTAATTTAGATCAAATGCACCCGAATATGCATGGAGGGACATTAGAAAGCCATTTAGGGGAAAAACCTCAATGCACCTGACAGATATCGAACCCCAATGTCCCCGTCCTCAGCAGTCTAGTATTTTGCGAGAGTACTGCCTTAGACCATGTGGCCACTGAAACTGGTTTAATATTGTTGTTTTATGTTATTCAATTAATTTATATAATTTCTGGAATCGATGGTTGCGAAAATTAACACACCAAGTTCGTCTGATCTGTTATTATATTTGTGTGGAAGTTGGATTTCGAATCCCGGTTTGGATTACTGAGGTTGTTATTTTCAAAATGTTTCCCACTCTCTTTGCTCTGAGCTCCTCCTTCGTCATATATTTTGATTTACGTAAATAAATGCGTACAGACTGGATGGAATTAATTGTAAGACACGAAAAACTAAAAAAGTATTTAAATTACTAAAATATCAGGGAGAGCGAAGCTTATATTTTGAAAACTTGATTTTCTTCATTTAAAAGGGTTGGTCTTTGCGTTTGGTTTTTTACTTGTAGACAAGATAGTCTAAAGATTTATTCATTTAAAAAAATTCAAGATGCATTAAAAAAGTGGAGTTAAAAAAGCCTCTTTAGATTCTTCAGCTCCTGTAATATTTTAAACTCACCAAATTGGAATACACTTAACCATTAAGAGAGCAACAACGAGTCAAATGTATTATAATTCTTATTCCTCTCTTGTGTTTAAAGTTAGTTTTAACAGCTAAAAGAATGCAATGATTTAAAAAATTCATGTTTCTATGTTATTTAAAGACAAAATGTTAAATCAGAAACAAACTTATAGGCGTCCAAATTAACCAGTGGGAAAAATATTTCGCCACACTGTGACTTATTTTATTTTATCTATATTTTAAAATGGTTATTTAAAAAAAAATGTTCTTTTAGTAAATTTCCTTGACTAGGTAGTCTCTAATTATTCCTGTCCTTGGCCTATACTATTTTTTTTAGTAGATATCACACTCTATTAAAGTTTGAGTATTTCATCATATTTAAAAAAGGCCTTTTGAAATTTCCATTAGAATACAAAATGTTAAACTATTACTAAATAAATGTAGAACAGCCAATATTGACAAACGGTCCCTCTATTTATCTTATAGTTATCAAAATTGATAGAAATCACAGTCGTTTCTGTCCTCGGTCGTCTTGGGTTAAAGTGATCGCCTCAGGACCTTGTTTTTTTTTAACATCGCGTCTTACTACCCATTCGGGTTATACGCTTCAGTACTAATTATGCTAATAGATTAGGAATTGAGAAGGGTGAATTTAGAGGAAGTGAACCCGCATTGGCGTCGAGTGAGAGTTGAAAACCATTTAGGAAAAACCACCTCCAGTTCACCCGACCGAGATTTGAACCTCGATCTCCCCGTCCTCGGCAGTAGAGCTCAACAATCGACTAGCACGTTAGCCAACTACGCTACCAAGGTGGGTCACATGAGATTAGACTGCCGACGAGTGGAATATTGAGGTTCGAATCTCAGTCGGGTGTACTGAGGGTGTTTTTTAAAAAGGTTTTCCACTCCTCCTCTAACAAATTAGGATACACTTACTTTATAGATAGCCTTCCTAATCCCTAAAAAAAAGTCATTAGCGTAACTACTACATAAGCGTATAGACCTAACGGGTAGTAAGACGCAGTGTTAAAAAAAATCATTCAGACTGGCTTTTGTGTTAGAGTGGTCGTAAACATTCCTTATAGATTTTACTTTCCTAATCCATACATCATTAGAGTAATTAAAACCCATAATTTTTTACCTAATGGAATCTAATACATGGCGAGGAAAAAGCACAAATGAAATACTAAATGTAAGTATAGATTTTTTTGCTAAATTATACATGAGTACAAAAACAAGTTTCAAAATAAAATAACGTGACAATCATTTGAAAATAAAGGTTTTTAAGACCATACCAATCACCCAAAGTGTTTCTTATAGAGAATATTGTAGGATAACAACGTCAAACGATAGTAAATTTATGATTATATAAACAGTTATAAGACACAATAGCCAACAAAAAGTCATTCATTTAATTGAAATGTTTTTTTCTTCACTTTTCTAAAATTCTATTTTTTAATGGAATTAATATAAAACTAACAAAGAGTTGATAATTGGCACGTGGACAATGTATATTTTGGCTTTAAAGATCAATATTATTCCGATTTTTAAAAAATATTGTATATTATTGTGTATTTTATACTTAGAACACAATAAAGAGGTTTCTATATAAATTGAAATAGTTATTGTTGATCGTTCAACACGGTTTACCCTCTACTCAGGCCATCTCTAAAGATAATCATTATAATCGTTTAGAAAAATATTGTGTCTAGCCCTGCTTCGAACAGAGTAGTGTGTAATTCGATAATTTACTGCCTAAAGACAAACACCATACACCACACTTCATTATTCGTCGGATATTCGGTGTGCATATCTTACGGCTATTTGAATATATTCATTCGTATACATTCTCAATAAAATTATATTATTTTTACTATATTGAATACACAAAATGGAAGATTCGACAACATCGATTGAGGCTCAAGGCATTGAGAAGTCGTTAAATAATCTACATTCTGCAATAAGTATTTTTGTTTATGCTTTGAGAATAGTAGGATTAGCTCCGGTCAGACTCTTTAAATGTGAAAAAAAATGTATGGGGGTAAATATCAGCAGGAGACGACGTGTGTTTGAAGATTCTGGAAGCTGTACCAGTGAGAAAAATGTTAGCCGGATGAAGTACCAGGTGACAACCGCAGGTAGGATGTACTAACTTTGTAATAGTGATAATCATTCTCACCACTGCTCCAATTCAAGTAATCAAAGCCTACCAAATGTTCACAAGCTATTATTCAGTTTTGCTAGCATACACTTTTCTAGTTTATCAAAATTTAAGCGTCATTGTATCCCTGCTTCTCATAGTAAAGTTCACTTGTTCACACTGGGCTAAGATTGGAAAAGTGTTGGATAACTTAAACAAATTTGACAGTGTAATGATGGTTAATAAACTTATTGCTTATCGTAAAACACGTAATATCATATTTTTGGAAATGATTGTTATTTTTGGTATGACACTTCTTTATATTTTAATTGACACCATTTTGTTTAATAATAACTGGCTTAATAATGGTATTTTGATTTCTCTGGCTCAATTTGTCCGCTTTTGTTCAATTTATGTTTAATCTCCTTGTCAGTAACACGGCTTTGTTAATCCAACAAAGATTTTCTCATCTCAATAAAGAGATATCTAAGTTTCACGGTAACTATAAAAGAGGAGAGAAAGTACCAACTTCACTAATCAGTACACGAACTAGAAACATGAACAGTTATTCAACCCTGGACAGCCCCTTACTTCACTTCGTTTTACTTTCTACAGCTTCTGTATCAGGTCCATCTCGCACTCGGCGGTTGAAATATCTCCGAGAGGCCCACAATAGTCTTTGCGATACCATCCGCGATGTCAATAGAATGTTTGGACTCTTACTTCTAGTGAACTTAGTCTACAATTTCATGGAAGTCATATTTCAAATGTACTTGGCGGTGTCATTATTTTTTCAAAATGGGTTAAAAGTATCTATACTGTTGATAGTTTATGAGACCCTGGTTGTCATCATTAGTGCCATGTTCCTGATGTTGAGCTGTGACTCTGCAAGTTCTGAGGCTAGTGACACCCTCGTTGTTCTGCAGAGGACGACCCTCTTGAAGAACTTGGACCAGTCCACCATGACGGAGATACAGCTGTTCTTGCAACAGGTCATCAATAGGAAGGTCCACTTCACCGCCGGAAGATTTTTCACTCTGGATCGTGCCATGTGTTTCTCCACTCTCGGAGGTGTGATAACCTATCTCATCATTCTTGTGCAGTTACAAATTAACTAGTGCTATTTTCCCTTAGACAATAGTTAATGAGGATGCTTACCACAATGCTGACACAGATTGCAGACTCTCTTAAATCCCACAATATTTAAAAAGTAAATTAATATTCAGTTAAATGTAAACGCCAAAATGGAGGCAATAATTATCACTAAGTTCGTAATGAATTCTTAGTATCATATTTTAATTGTTTAAAACTTGTAAAATAAATGGTACAGAACTCCACACAGACTTTCTCACGCCATTGTTTAGATGCAGTTATTTACTGAAAACTCGTAATATATGTGAAAATAAATAATATACACTAGCAAACTCAGTCAAAAATTGCATTATACTTACGTAACACTTTTTTGACTCCTGGTATTTTGGAATAATAACTAACACTGTGATTAAGGGTATTACTTCAGGGTGAAAAGAGAGAAAATTTGATTTTCTCAAATTTTGATTCAATGATTTTAATTAAATTTCTAATATGGACATTGTTTAGCATTACAAAGAAAATGGCAAATCTCAATTTTCCATGCAAATTTATCTGAGGCTTATTCACATAACCGGAAACATACATTTTTTTATCACATCTCCACTACTACTAGAGTTAAAAAAATAGCTCATCATTGTAAAGTTGTAATAAAACTAAATATAAGATATATTATCTGAAATATAGATTTATGAAACCAATAGTCTTTGAAATATTGGAATATACATATATTTTAAATTGAGGTCTGGTAAATGAATTGTGTACAAAAAATGGAAAAGGATGTAAGTGCCACAAACTAAAATTTTAAGTATTCAAATAAATGTGTCTTAAATATTGGATGATTATATTAATTTATGAAAAAAAATATGTATATCGAAATACCTCTACAAAACATGCAAATTGTTTTTTTATGAATATGTATAAAGGGAACAAAATCTATATGGAAAAAGAATTAAGTGCCTACCTTTCGTTTCCAGGAAAACGTGGTAAGTGCCTTACTAAGTTTCTGAAAGGATGCAAGTCACAGGTTTATATTAACAAAAGATGGTAAGTCCATTGTAGTTTTGAGAACGTTTAATAATTTTACATATAATTTTACTCTTTCAATGCTAGCTAATATAAAAAGGTATAAAATAAAATTTTGGATGGTTTTTTGAAGCAAAGTTGTTGGTCTTCAGTTTATTCCGCTTCTTCTTTCATTGGTTAGTATAAGCCACTTGAAAACCAAAAACTGAATCAGATGTCTAAATTTATTTTGGGTTTCTCAGCTATATACATAATTATTTTGACTTTTTATTCACTTTCGAAATTTGTTCTGATACAGTTAATCGTTTTTGAGTAAAACAGTTTTATTTTAAAAACACGTATATATACCAGAAATCAAATGAAAAAGTTATCTGCATTTAGTAATCGAAATAAACATAAGGTAATGCACTTCTTTCCTCCAAACAGTACTATTCCTCATCTTCTTCCTACACCTCCATGTTGCAGGCCTCTTCATCTTTGTTCTCTAACAGGGCTCTGTACAAGTCCTGGTCTTCTTCTTTCTCTATATAATCTATCATTCCCAAAAGATAATTATTTTTTTCTCGTGAGATTTTGGATTTAAAGTGTATTTTTGGCGAGTCATGAATATCTCGTACATTGTCAAGATTAGCAGTTTTCTTTAAAACATCAACTTTTTTCCAAGTTACCATAACATCACCTTCAAGACCCAAAACTGATGCCATTTTGACTGTGCTAGGATTCTTGTGGGAAATGCGGAAGTGAGAAATTTTACTTATAGCCAGATATTTTGTGTTTAGGTAGTCTTTAGCAAGGCCTTTAAAATCTATGAAGTCTTCAGTATGCATACATACCACAGTAAAAGGTGTTGTCAATTTTGCACTTGCAACTAACGCTTCAAGATCTTTAGGAGTTATCGCTTTCGCAGCTATGAGTTTTTTCTCAATCATTCAAAAATCACGGTCTCAGTTCATGTAGCTGTTTCCACTTACACGATATTTCATATCAATTGAACGATAAAATCTTTTGTGGACTAAATAAATAATAGACATTAACAGCATCTGGTTTTTGTTTTGTGCTCCTCAATTATCGCACCATAACACAAGCCTTTTACGAGGATAATGGCATCCATTAGAAGCAAATTTAAACAAACAAGAAGCTATTTCGTTAGCACCATGGTCTCCAATCCCTTCATGACACATACACATGTATGCAGAGCCATTGTCTGCAACATGTATTCCTAGATTCTAGCAAGATAGGTGTCTACAATAAAACATAGTGATATGTGTAAGCATGGGAACAATCATAACTTGTTGTAGGTCCATGCATAAGATTGTATAAGTAGCCGTTGGAGGCTGTGAAGATGCAATATCTTGTTTCATACACTTATGAGCCTTTTCCCATCTTCGGTGATGCGACTCTGGCTGGGCTTTTACTTCCTGTTTTGCCTTTTCGCTGGTCGTAGATTGCAATTTTGCCTTCAAAAAGTCACATTTTTTACAGGTATCAACTGCAAGAGCTTTAAATTTTAGGTTTGGAAAATCTTGTTATAAAGCTTCTGCGTAAAAACTGTATGTAACTGCACTTGCAAGATTTTGTTTTTTAAAAGCCACATACATTCGGTGTTTATTTAAATCAGGTGACAAAAACTCATTACTTGATTTTTTTTTTTCGGTTGTAGTGACTGTCGTATTTGGGGAATGAGTTTATATGATATCTTACAAGATTTCGATCATTCTTCTGTAAATTTAAACTTGTGTGCATTTGATGCAGGTGTTTTCCCTCTTTTGTCCTCAAAAACCAAGCAACCTGATTTCTTTTTGGTTTGTAAAACAATCTATTTCCTTTCAGATAGAGAAAAAAATTCTTTTAAGGATTTTTTGCACACTTGTACATTTCACCCTGTACCATCGGGGATGTTATATGCAAAAGTACAAGTCCGCCTACTTTCTGCTGGACTTTCGTACGTTCCATGACGTCTGCGACCAATAGGTAACATTTGAATATGAATCAAAAATATGTTCCTTGGCTTTCTTCATCAACTTTATAAAACTCCAAAAACAATAGCTGTTTTTGTTCACTGCTTATGTTTTTACACTCGTACTTACAGGAGAAGCTTACCTGTTCTGCTGGTGGTTGTTTTGCAGGTATCTCTTTCCCACTACTGTTAATGTACGGCTGGCCCTTTTCTCTTGCAAACAATCACCTTCTTCTTAACAGTGTTTTCTATTTTCTGGTAGGTACACTAAACACACAATCTAAAACACACACGTGAAACGACCGAAATCACTGCCGTGTCAACGTACTGTCGCCAACCCCGCGACTAGTGCAACTGCGTAGCTTAGGCCCATACATCCCTTTCCATCTCACCCCCGCTGGCGCTTGCACAGTGCTGCTATCTTCGAACTGCTCTTGAAACTAGTAGGAATTTTTCTAGCACTTACAACCTTTCTCGTTTCATTACGCTTAGCTTATACAACCCTTTTCACTAAAAAAGTAATTTTATTATTTTTTGCCACTTCCATCCTTTTCCATTTTTTGTACTCAATTGTTATTCTCTTTGGTGGAATATTTTTTCAACGATGTATATTTATTCGTTTCACATATATTACGAATTTCTATGTAAAGGCGTGAGAAAATCTGTGCGTTGCACCATCACATTTAATTTTAGAAGGCTACTAATTATATTTATAAAAAAAGAGCATTCTTATAAGTTTTTCAGGCTAATTCTGTATCTATATTCAGGTTAATCTTGCTGTGAAAATTTCAAAACCTTGAATCTTAGAGGAAAGTAATGTATTTTTATGACTTTGATTTAGAAAAAAATAATAATTAATTAGGCCCAATTAGCGTAGATCATCTATAGAAGAAGACTCACTTGGATTCGTGGATGTGCAGTCGTGGTACTCCCAACTTAAAAACTAACATCTCCATCTCCAAATCACCCATTTTAAATAATAGATAAATTCCTAGTAGCTTAGCGCACAGCTGATAGTGTCATCGCCACATGGCTTTATTTTACCTTGACCGCAAATTGTGTACTCAATAGGATACTTATTAAAGTTTCATTTCGACCTCGGTGGTATTGGGTTTAATTTCTCGCTTCAGGACCCAATTCTCTTCTCTTTTTTTGTTTTTGTTCATACCCAGCTGTGGTCGACGGATTTTTCTTGAGTGAACAAAATCCGTAGCACAACTTCTTTCGGAGGGGAAGTAAATCCGTCGCGGTCCCAAGTCAATTGTGGCTGTAAAATAACCCTGGAAGGTAAGTGTACATACCTTTCCTGGCAAAATTAGTTGTCCCTTTTACTCTTGCGCATTGAAATTATACTGTTCTTATATAATCAGTCATTCCAGAGGGTGCGCATTAAATACCTCAAATTTATTAAATAATAATAAATAAATGTTCATTTACTTGAGATTTTATTTTCATAATCGGAACCAGATTAGCATTAATTATCATACTTTGAAACGAAAATAGTTGTCTAAAATAAACTTTAAAATAGAACACCATTCAAATCACGTGGTTTTTATACCTACGTGTGGATCGTTCGGGGGAAAAAAACATGTTAATTTAATGACAGACTTTTTTAGAAAATTCTTCATAAAAAGTAAATACAATTTTCTTTGTAAAGTTGTATGCTATCGGTGATCTTGAAGGCTAAGAATAAAATGTAAGTTATATAATATTTATATACAAGCTGAAAATAGCGAGCTTAAATCGGACAGGCCTGAAGTTAGCTTGGCTACCACTTATCACCACCACGCGTACACTCCATTCAACCTTCTTACCGGTGCAACTGAAGACCGGTAACGTGCGTTGCATTTGTTGTTGTTAAGAGGCGACGGAAGTAAACAGCCCGTTTACAACTTTGATGGATGACATGGACAACTTATTTAACAGCCTCCACCTTCTTTCCAGATTATCTCAGCGCCTTTCAGATTATGCCATCCAAGATGGATGGTCCTGTAACTCCTTATAGATCCCCCCCCCCCCTTCACACCCCCATTTTAATGGACTTTCTGATCAAATCCACATAGTATGTTTCTTAATACCATGGTTTAATCGTAAAATGAGGTATCGTATAATTCATAGTCCACTTCGATGGCATAATCGTCAAAAGTATCACTCTAGCAGTAAACTAGACCATCAATTACGAGGAGATCAGGGTTCGATACTTGTCGAGTGTGCACTCACGCTGCACACGAACCAACAGCTCGTCGAATGATGCTTTCGACAATTTAAAACAGTTACTACATTTCTCATCGTCCCCCTTCAATGTTTGTAAAATGTTGGCAAACGAACCATTTATAAACCTACATTGTTAAATTTAAAAGTAGATATCTCAACTCTTTCGGGGTTTTCGCTGGAATTTTTTCCCTTGTAAATATAGCAAGTACACGTTTGAGGGCGTTACATGGTGGAGCACTGAAAGCGATGCAGCTTTTTCGAAATTCTGGATTATTCACGAAGTGGTTTGACATTTCTTAAAGTGGTTTATCAACAACATTCAGGCTTAAGTTTTGACCAGTTAAAGAGTTTAAATTTTAAATTGAGATTTAAAAAAATTGTCTGGTAACTTATATATAACCTTAAAAAACAATATTGCATTTACTTTGAATCTTCTTTTGTGACCTTATCAAAAACTGACTTTATTTGATATAGGATGGCTAGTTCTAGGTTTATATCGTTTGAATTTAATCTCAGAAGTACAAATATTGGCGTAAAGCGTATTTGAATTTTTTCTAAAAATTTAAACTTAAAGTTAAGCTTTATATAGAGATAGGGACCTGTTGATAGTTTTCACCCACAGTTTTGTGTAAACCACATTTAAAAATATAAAACCAATTCTTCAAAAATGCGGGATTTCCAAACACATAAAACACCCTCCCCATGTAACAACTTTAACAATTTCTTTCTTTGGTACGTGCTGTCACACTGGAGCAGAACAAGAAAATGGAGGGAATTCAATATGGCCCGGCACGACGTTGGTACAGTGTGACGTCTTTGTTCATGGTGGGTGCCATCCACGGCAACGGCGAAAAACCATCACGTGTGAAAGCATACCCTACACATATCACCCATATGCTCACAAGTATAATACATTTCAATTATGACGAAATTTATTTAATTTCCCCAACCCATTAGTGCTATTCACATTAAACCACTAAAATGTAGTAGGTATTTTAAGTTATATAAAATGTGCCTGTATTTGCACAGAAGGAGAATATTTAACAATGTAGAGAATAAAAATAAACTTAACTGGTTTTATAATGCAGCAATATTATTCTAGTTTATCGTTTAGTTCAAATTCTCCTCTATACACCGATTAAATAATTAGGTTACCAAATATTATTATTGCAGCAAAACGCATTATGTCCATGTATTTTCGTCAGAATTTTTATAAAATTATTTACCTTGTATGTTTTTTAATCTGCAAATACGTTATGGCTTTTTTAACACGTGTCAAAAAATATAATTTAACAAACTAAGTGTGATCATGTTTGATAGATACAAAGAAACAAATAGATGCAATAAATAAAAAGTGTTTCCTAAAATACGATTTAGTTAAATGTGACACACCAATATTTCAAATAGTTATATTATAAGAAACACTAAACTATAGGATAGGGCCATAGTATAATACGTAATAGAAAGAGTGCTACCTTTCAGGGTAAACGGAGTGTACAGCCAATAGCATTATGTTTTCAATTGAAATAACCACACAATAAAGCGCGTAGTAGCAGCAATTAGGAACATTCTCATTACCATAAGTGTGGCTTGTAAAAACTATTGTAGTCTATACGGTAAATTCATAATTATAAAAACCTCTTTTGACCACTTTAACAGATAATAAATGGCTAAACATTTTGAAAACGATGTAATCGATTTTTGTAAAAATACTAATTTGTTAATAGAACGTCGTTAAAATTGATAGGGCATTAACACAGAGTTGATGAGTAAACACGTATGCCAGCTTATAATGTGGCTTGAAATATGGTTATATGATTAACATTTTCTTGTTAGCATACACTTTATTATGATTTAATATCTTTTGAGAAATCCACAGAGTTTTGAAGTCATTATTGTTATAATCTATATAAAGTAGGGGGAGGAGGGGCTACATGGTATGATGGTTGTCTATTTTGACAGGCATTGGCAGTTTACTGTCTGCAACCTTACACAGTACTTCATTTTTCGACGGTGATGAAATTCTCATAGTTTATCGTTATTTCAACATATTCAATTGTTTGCATTATCAATAAAAAAGAGTTAGTTTAGGTATATTTTTGTTTAGGAAACAAACAAAAAAATGGCAGATTTGCCAGCGACATCAGAGTTTTTAAATACAAAGAACAAGTCGACTAATCTTCATTCTACAATAAATATTTTTGTTCACGTTTGGAGGATCGTAGGATTAGCTCCAGTAAGACTCGTTGGAAACCAAGAGTTTGGCGATGGCGAGTGGGCCATCAGGCGACCAGGTGTGTCTGAAGATTCTGGAAGCCTTACCAGCAATCAACAAGTCAGCCAGATGAAGTACCAGGTTTCAACTGCAGGAAAGATTTACAACATTGTATTAATGGTAATAATTCTCACCACTACTCCAATTAACGTCAGAAAGATGTACAAAACTTTAACAAGAGATCAAACAATTTTGACAGCATACACTTTTGCATTTTATCAGGGCATCAGCAGTCTTGTATCTCTTCTCATCATCGCAATGTTCACGTTTGGTCACTGGGATAAGATTGGAAAAGTCTTGGATATGTTCAACCAATATGACAACATATTTATAGTCAATAAACTTGCCGCTCATCGTAAAACACGTATGTTTATGTTTTTGGAAATATTAGCTATTTGTGTAGTGGCAATTCCTTATATTTTAATTGACGCCATGCTTATCCACGAGTATTTGCTAGAAGCTGGTACTTTAATTGTTACGACTCAATTTGTCCGTGGTGTTCAGTTTATGTTTAATCTACTTGTCAGTAATATTGCTTTGTTAATCAAACAAAGATTTCACCATCTAAATAAAACTATATCACAGATATCTGGGAAAGAGAAAGTACACACTGCACGAACCGGTACTCAAACTAAGGACGCGAATAATCCCTCAAGCCTAGACAGCAACCTACTTCACTCCATACTCCTTTCTAAAGTTCCTGTATCAGGTCCATTCCGCACCCAACGGTTAAAGAATCTCCGAGAGGCTCACAGTAGTCTTTGTGATGCCATCTGCGATGTCAATAGAATATTTGGACTCTTACTTCTATTGAGCTTGCTCTCCAATTTCATGGAGCTGATATTTCAAATGTACAAGGCGGTGTTTATGTCTTTTCAAGATGGGGTATCATTAGGTATAGCGTTAGCCGTTTATGAGACCCTGGTTGTCATCATTAGTGCCATGTTCCTGACGTTGAGCTGTGACTCTGCAAGCTCTGAGGCGAGTAACACCCTCGTTGTTCTGCAGAAGATGACCCTCCTGAAGAACTTGGACCAGTCCACCATGGCGGAGATACAGCTGTTCCTACAGCAGGTCACCAATAGGAAGGTGCAATTCACTGTCAGAGGGTTCTTCAACCTGGATCACGCCATGTGTTTCTCCACTCTCGGAGCCGTGCTAGCCTATCTAGTCATTCTTGTGCAGTTCCAAATTAACTAGTCCTATTTACATCACTTAAAAGGTAACTGGGTCGCTTAGCAAAATCTGGGACAAATTGTAAAAGTTCAGAAACGCCCCAGTATTAAATAAGTCAATTGCTATTTAAAATATGCTCCACGTCAAAATGGAGATGAGAGGTGTAGATATGTCCGTAAATATTTTAAAACATTATGTTTTTTTAAATTCAATAAAAGGATAAATTAGCTCATTTAAACGACGTTTTACAAGAAATGTTGCCATTTCGAGATTTATGTAAATGTTTATAGCCATACATCAAAATCCAATCAAACAAAATGTTTTTTCTAACTTGTAATCAATATTACACCACATATGTTATTTAAAGACTATGCAAAGTTTTACAAAGATAAACACAATTTTGGCAATCACCTCACAAATTAAATGTTGTATTTGGGATCAATAAAACAATTTATGGTATTAAACATTTTTATGTGTTACTATTTAACTAATTTATAGGATTTACCGGCATTACTGGTAAAGTTGACTGACACAACTTTAAGTTATTTTAATCTGGTTTATTAGTTGATGAAGGGTCATAATTTTAATTCAAATTGGGAATAGTTAGGAAGAAATGTCCTTAATGTTTCCCAAATCTATCTCTTCTATACTCTCTCCTCCCCATCAATCTTCAATTAATATAGTCAAATGCTTTACTGTAACTAATTAACCTTGACAACTTTATACATATATAAGCACCAAAAAGGGTAATGGTGAGTTAAATTTCTCATCATTCTTTCTCTGGCATTTTATCTCAAATTTGTTTTATTGTTTGACGGCAATAATAATAATAATAATAATAATAATAATAATAGCAATATGCATTGAGTTAGACTGATCAGAAATTCAGATTTCTATTCTCTTTAAAGACAGAATATTAAAATCGTAAATCTAATTTAGAGAAGTCCAAATCAACTAGTGTGGAAAAGATTCCAACATATTTTACCTCTATATTTATTTAAGGCATTGTTGCTATAAAGTTCGTTTATGTGATATACATTTTCTTAACCAGGCATGTAAGAAATGGATTATCCTTGGTTTATACTCATGTTCATATTAAGAATGTAGTAACTTTCATTATGCATGAATAGTTAAAATAATGGTAGGATAGTATTACTAGA
>CABFVX010004285.1:37865-59275 GCA_902151425.1 Timema shepardi | reverse complement strand
CCACCGAGGGAAAGAGGGAAAATGTGGGAAGAGTCAAATGCACAAAGGTGACATCTTCTTCCTTTCTTCTGTCTTCTATAGTAGAAGTAGTCACACACACATTTTAACACATATATAATAATATTTAGGCAGTGTACCCACATTTATGAGGAGGGAGAATGGTAAACCATTTAGGAAAAACTACCTTCACCACACTCGACCAGGATTCAAACCCCAATTTTCCCGTCATTGACAGTCCACTCTATTGCGAGAGTAGCAAGTTAGACCACGGGACCACCGAAGCGGGTGTTGTAATTTTGTTTGACAAATTTATTTAAATAAAAATTCACAATGCCGAAGAAACTTTCCATCAAGTCTTTATCTGTTAAATTTTTGATTACATTTTTAAAAATTTATCATAAAGTGGGTCAGAAGAAATAAAATGGAGATTCATTTTTGGGATAAGCACACAATTCCATTAATTGAAGCTTTTAACTCTGCAGTAAATTTGTTATTACTAATTAATATATCATTAGCACCGCGTCTTACTACCCATTCGGGTTATACGCACTTACACTAATGTGTAATGGTAGGGTGATTGTGAGATGAAATGGAGGACCTACAGTTTAACGTGGAATCCGAACCACGGTGGAGGCCTGGCATTCCCCACATTCACAAGATGTCTTGTCAGAGGTGAAGGAAGGTTTTGGTGATCAGATAAATCTGTGTACTAATTAATATACTTTAGCCATTTACAAAAGAGTTGGTGTTGGACAGTAAAAATAATTCATGATGTCTTACTCAACTTGAAAATGAAATCCTCGACCTTTTCCCTGATTTCCCCTAATCATTTCCTGAAATTTCCAACTAAAAAGTATGTCACATCCTTCTAACTCCTTCCCTCCCACCTCATTTTTCTACTAATCTTTTTTATTAATAATAAGTTTTAAAATATAAATAAACATTTTTTTGAAATTGGTATTAATATTGTTTAATAGGAATTATAAAATATATTACACAGCTACAAACAAAAAAAAACTACATTTCGAATAACATTATAATTTACTGACTTAACGATTATTATATTCCATATTTTGAGTAAAACAACATTTTCCCGAATTTTTGTTGTAATTTACGATATTCTCGACTTATTCCCGTATTTTCCTGATCACTTCAGATTCCCGGATATTTTCCGTTTTCCCTGATTTTCCTGAATGGTAGACACCCTGAATTTAGAGGAGCCAGAGTCGAAGATTTGGCGCATTGATTCCACAGTCCTGCTTATAGCCCGAACGGAAGGTGACATTTTGTTAGTATTGTGATATTAGACCAACCCTCGACGTTTTGTTTTGTTTTGTTTCGTTTCAGAGCGACTCTGTCCAGTATTTCCTCGACAACTTGGAGAGGATAGCAAGATCTGTGAGTATTTAAATATTTTTTGATATCTATTTTTATCATCTCATAATACAAAACTTAATTTTTATGTAGAAAAAGAAGATTCATTCCTCTCAACTTTTTTTTTAGGGTGTTTAAGGAGAGTACCTAGTGCTTAGAACAATGATTCCCATCTTTTTTAAATTTTATTTTTTTATTTTGTTTGGAGAAGCCTTTAAATCCCGGTGAACCCCTATCTGGCTGACACATATAGCATTTGATAGGGGGAAAATACAAAAATAGACGTGTAAACCAGTAGGGTTTATAAATAATAATTATCACACATACTTATGAATAAAATATTTCAAGAGTATTTATTGCCTATTACTATTTACGGTCCTTTGTTACTTCAACTTGGCGTATCAATTATTCTTACTTACCTCACGTTCAACATTATTACCGTAAGGTGTCGGACTTCTGTGCTGGAGGGTCCGGGGTTCAATCCTCGGTCCCGGCACAGAATTATCTGACTACCAAACCCTTCCTTCACCTCTCACAAGACATCTTGTGAATGTGTGTGGAATGCCAGGCCTCCACCGTAGTTCGGATCCCACGTTAAACTGTAGGTCCTCCATTTCATCTCACAATCACCCTACCATTACACAGTAGTGTAAGTGCGTATAATCCGAACGGGTAGTAAGACGCGGTGCTAATAATAATAATATTAGCGGCACACTTCTTTTCTTCGAACATACGAGTTATCTTTTAAAACATATTTCCACTCGCTTCAGTGGCCGCATGGTCTAGGGTGCTACCCTCGTAATAGACTACAGGTAGAGCAGATGACGAGGATATAGTGGTTTGATACCTGTTGGGTGTACCGAGGGTGGTTTCTCCAAACACCTCATCTGACATCTAGAAAAGTTAACGTTATATTTTCTCAGGACTACGTTCCTTCCCACCAAGACATCCTCCACGCCCGCAAAGCGACAAAAGGTATCTCCGAGTTTGTGATCCCCATCAACAACATACCCTTCAGGTTCGTGGATGTGGGCGGTCAAAGGTCGCAGCGCCAGAAGTGGTTCCAGTGCTTCGACTCTGTCACCTCCATCATATTCCTAGTGTCGTCTTCGGAGTTTGACCAAGTTTTGCTGGAAGACAGGTAAAGAGGTTTTTATGGACAGTTATCGTTTTTATTTTACAAAATGGTTTACATGTACACATACATAAATACCTAATCACGCCGTTCCCTTACAGGGTAGGCAAGAAGCTGTGCACATAGCTCAAAAACCAACAACTCTATACTTAATCCATCCTCACTAACTTTCTCCACACTTTTCTATCCTTGCATTCTCCCTTCTCTTCAACAACATCCATACACCGAGTCATACATGCTCTTTTATTGTTAAAACTATTAATGTTTCTCTTTTTCAAACATTCGTCTACAGCATTCAACCACGTCTTACATGGCCTACCCCTTCCTTTTGATCCACACACTCTACCTTCGTATATTTGCTTCGTCACTCGATCCCCACTCATCCTTTCAACATGCCTGAACCAACGTTAAGACGCCTCTTTCACATTGACCTGTTGGATTCCCTTTCAAACGGCCCTCCTTCAGCTCCCATTCATTACTGACTCTGTCCATACAAGTCCCCACGTTTTGGATTAACATGTTTTCAAAAATTTTGCTAGCTGTCATGAGAAGAAACTGGTTTATGAACAAAGTTGTTCGAGAGATAATTGGTCTACAGAGAAGGGAGTACAGGGTGTACAAGAGATAGTAGAGGAAGCAAGACTGAGATGGTATGGACATGTAATGAGGATGTTGGAGTACATGAAATAGTAGAGGAAGCAAGACTGAGATGGTGTAGACATGTAATAAGGATGTTGGAGTACATGAGCTAGTAGAGGAAGCAAGACTGAGATGGCCATTTTATTTTAATAAACTGATCCATTCACAGGTTGGAAAGAGTTTGTGAGGATGTCTTTAGGTGAGTAAGCTGTCATTAGATCTTGAATGATTTACACGGTGTTTCTCATTTCAGGCGAACCAACAGGCTAGAAGAATCTCAAAACATTTTCGACACAATCGTCAATAACTTGGTGTTCCGGGGCGTGTCCATCATCTTGTTCCTCAACAAGACTGACCTGTTGGAGGAGAAGCTCAACTCGAAGAAATCCGACATCCGATTGTATTTCCCGGAGTTCTCGGGGGACCCCCATAGTCTAAGCGCCGTTCAAGAGTTTATACTAGCCATGTTTGTCGCGGTGAAACGCGATCGAAGGAAACCACTGTTTCACCATTTCACGACGGCGGTCGACACCGAAAACATCAAGATCGTCTTCAACGCCGTTAAAGACACAATTCTTCATCGGAATCTCGAGTCTCTGATGCTTCAGTGATCCTCAGAGGTCTGACTTAGTAGCTTTTATCTTGTACCAAATATATGTCTCGCCACTTGTTCTTTGCGCCAAGTAACTCGCTTCGGTCTTCACTGAGAGATGTATTTTTCTAATATGTTTTGTTACACTTCCGATTGCGTGTTGTGAATGATATATGTGCCATTTATAATCCAGCCATGTATTAACTGACTGTGAAAAGCAATAGGTTACTCATGAGTTACAAAAAAAATAGTAAATATAGTTTTACATAAATATATAATATACAGAGATCCGCAATAACATAACCCTTTTCCTCCGAGTCTGGTGCGAGCTAGCTACCAATTATTGAGTCTTGTATAATCCGGATTAATTAAATGTATTGTATTAAAATTTGCGGTGTTTCCCTACTTACTATATCTCCATAGTTCTCTTTGGTGTTATCATCTTTTACATCGTCATTACATGACCATACCATCTCAGCCTTGCTTCCTCTACTATCTCATGTACTCCAACATCCTCATTACATGACCATACCATCTCAGTCTTGCTTCCTCTACTATCTCAAGTACTCCAACATCCTCATTACATGACCATACCATCTCAGTCTTGCTTCCTCTACTATCTCATGTACTCCAACATCCTCATTACATGTCCATACCATCTCAGTCTTGCTTCCTCTACTATCTCATGTACTCCAATATCCTCATTATATGACCATACCATCTCAGCCTTGCTTCCTCTACTATTTCATATATTCACTCATTCCCGAATAACTTTATTCCTAATCGTGTTCCTCTTTGTGACATCTAACATGCTCACCACGTTCATGGTCTCTCGTACATTCAACGACCACATTTCTGCTGCATATGTGACAGAGTACAAAGTACGCCCGATAAAGCACTTCCTTACACTTCAAGAGAACTTCGCTTCTCCGTAGCAGGTCTCTTACACGACAACTATTTATTATAAAAAACTCAACTCGGACTTGAAAATTGACAGGTATTCCCAGATCCTTGGTGTTGGGAATGAATTCGTGTCTTGAGCGTGCCTTTTCTTATGAGCTTTTCTACAGTAGGAACGTTTTAGGAAGGACATTTTAAAACATAACAAACAAATATATTTTTAAAGTCAACATCAATAAAATTTTACTTAATTATTATTGTTATTTTATGCTTACTTATTCTGTTGTATTAGGCACTCAAAAATTAATAGCCCCGCGTACAAAATTACACCGCCTATCCCTATCTGGAGCTAGTTTTATCCAGTCAACCTCATTACACCCTATCACGCTGCACGTCCTGCCCACTTTTAATCTACGAAACTTGACCATCCTAACAATGTCTTGTGATGGGTGCAGAGTATGTAACCTCCTTCACTCACCAGTATTTAAAAAAAAATCCCCTTTTGGACCATATATCTTCCTAAGCACCTTTTTTATTTTCCCGACACATTAGATTTATCATCGTCGTGTAAGGTAAGAGACCACGTCTCCCACCCGGAGATTCGAACCGGTAAAATTATTGTTTTGTTTATTCCGAGTTGTACATGCCTTGACAGCAGGGGAGATGTCGACAAATTACTGACTTATCAATAGCATTTATTTCCCGGCTGTATTCTTTTCCTAATTTCAACTTTAATATAGTTATTGCTAGTTAAGATATTGATATTATCAATCGGAAATGACAACTGCAGATCACATGGCTTGACGTATTAAAGTGGTTTTATTAACTTTTGTAGTGTTTTGATACCTTCCTTCCTGCCATGTTCTTAGTCGGTAATATCGTGTGTGCCTTGCCAACACTGAATTTTTGTGACCAAAGTATTATCAAATAAAGTTCGTAATATATTTCAGATTTTTGTTGTTGTTGTTGCAAACAGGATAGTTACAATAAAACATAAAAAACTGAAGTGTATTTATTAACATAGTTAGTAATTCATACATGTGTGTTTAGTTCATGTGAAATCGAAAAGTCCTTGGGACCAAATTTATAATCAGACCTAGTACGCCTCTAGAGCAGCACTATATTGAATACAGGATGACACTTACGTGGACTTGAATGTAATGGGCTGGTTTAAAATGTGAACCTGTCCCATTATATTCAAGTTTAGGTAGGTGTTGTCTTGTATTTAGTGTACTCCTACACTTGAGGCAAACTTAGGGCCAGTTTCATAGTCAAATTTAGTACGCCTCAAGTGCGGCGCTACACTAAGTACATGACGACACCTACCTAAACCAGAATGGAGTGGGCCAGTTTCCTATGCGAGAACGGCCCATTCCATTCTGGTTTAGGTAGGTGTCGTCTTGTATTTAGTGTAGCACCGCACTTGAGGTGTACTAAATTTGACTTTGAAACTGGCCCTTAAAATTTAGATCAACCTTGTGTTACTTTTTTTTTTAAATGAATCTTGACATTACTTATATTGTGTTCAGTATAATTTATCTTCGATGACCTTTTAAAGTGTTGATGTAAATGAAGCGATAAAAGGCCAGTGTTTTTACAGTTTTTATAGCAAAACCTTTTTTTTTTTTTACCAAAATAAATCGAATATTTCTCCAGTAGAAATCTAGAGTTATTTTTCTTCACACGGTGATATCAACAGTTGTTGAATATCTGTCGAGGGTATCCTGATATTTGATGAAAACTTTTTCTCTTCATTTAAAAAGTTTGTCTAATGTTGTTATGCTCATGACGGATATTCAACGACTGTTGATATCACCGTGTGAAGAAAATAAATTCTTTCTACTGGAGAACTATTTGATTTATTTTGACCCAAAAAATTGTTTTGCTCTAAAAACGGCAATTTTTTTTTACCTTTTCTTGTGGCCCTTTCTATCCCACCTTAATTAGATCTTATCATTTTGCTTAACTAGGTATATTTTATAGGGTAATTAATTAAACTCGTAGTTTTAATATAAAGTTATACTCATGAGTTTACAGAATACTTATAATTCAGCAACTATTCCAGATATTTTCCCAAAACATTTCAATTTTAATGAATGTTCGATGGGAAATGTCAAATGTGTGAATGAAAAATAAACTGTTGCTAGATTTTAAGTGTTTCTTTTTTTAAACTTTCAATTGATGATAATTTTTAGTGCCTTCTGGATCAAAAAAAAAGTTGCTTGGTGCATAGAATCATTTTACGAATGTTAAAAGATGTAAATACATTTTAAACTGTGTTTGTTATTGTGTGTTGTCTATGCAGGGAAAAAAAAAAAGAATCAAAATGGATCTATACAAAGTTTTACTCAAAGCCGTTAATGACTTAGACACAATTTTATAGCCGGTCGTTTTATGATACCTATGAGAAATTATATACATTTCATGTTAAGGATGTCAAAAATTAAATTCTTTATATTCTCGTGAATCTTACCGACATCGATCCATCACGATTTTCGATACCTCAATCTTAGCTCTTAAAAGCCTAGCGAGTATATGAAACGGCAATACACAGAATTGGGTTGATTTTTAATTGAAAGCATATGTAGTGATTTTGTTTCCGTTTTACTGATCTATCACAAATCTTGTCAGGACCGTGGAGTCTCGGATTCGGAAGATATCTCGGGAGGCATCAAAGTTGTAAAAAATGTATTGACTCTGACTCCAGCTTTAAAATAAAAACTTACAATATTATAATAATATATGCAGGATAGAATTCAAGGGAGGGTGACAGACTACCATCCTGGGATTCTCCACAAATCAGAGGGCCCCCACAAACTGTTTGCGATTTTAATTTAAAAAACAAACATATTTTATATTTATGGACCTAAGTAGTTTGGTGGTGATTAAATGATTTTTGCTACCATTGCCGCGGCAGGAAATTTGTTATTACAATTTAGTATTAATTTGCAATTTATGGAGTTGAATAATATACAATTAGAG
This sequence comes from Timema shepardi, assembly GCA_902151425.1. NCBI lineage: Eukaryota > Metazoa > Arthropoda > Insecta > Phasmatodea > Timematidae > Timema > Timema shepardi. The sequence continues at coordinate 51,653 of CABFVX010004285.1, read as the reverse complement.
TAGTTGGTGTCGTATTCTAAGGCATGGTGTACCAACTCCACAGTCCTGCGTTTGGTCTTGAATTTTATATGCTATATATAGACACTTTTTAGGTGAATTTTTTCAACCACATTTTGGTATACAAATTTAGATGTATAAATAAAATATATTTTTAGTATGAAGGTGGTTATATTAAAAAAAGATTAAAACTGTAAACATTAAGAAACCATGAATCGATAAATTTAAAAAAAAAATCTGAATTAAGAAAAAAAAACATAAATGTTGACATCTTGTTTCAAGTTGTTGTTAGATCTGTCACTATTTATTAATTTTCATGTGCCTATGAAGATAATTAAGTCTTCCATTTTGACATGTGGTTCGCACAAGAATTGTTCTATATTACTCTTTTTTTTTGTATGACTGTGTGTACATTAAACCAGTCGTATGGTTTGGCTTTGTTAAGTTTACGCCGGAGAAAACAAAGTGCTGTGATTAATCCATTACAGACTATCTCTTAAACTACAGTAGCCCCATGGCTTCTTTGGTGCTGACTGACGGCTTTGAAAAGTTACCAGACCAAATTGTGTATCCCTACGCCGAACCATATGATCTGCAAAAACATGTGTTTAGCAGCTGTCACTTCCGACAGTCAAAACTTTGGTATATACCTAAATGTTGACTGTCAGAAGTCAGCTTTCAGTCAGCACTAAAGAAGCCATGGGGCTACTGTAGTTATAATTTTCAGTGTTTAAATAAATATAAAAATACAATTATAACTATGCAAAAGTTGAAATTATTATTACTAGATAAAAACAATCATTTTTTCCAGATTAAAATATTTATGCTGATAGTTACCGTAGTCAATACTTTTTTTCTTTCAATAACACATCCCTACACTGCCCTCAGGGTGCCAAAACACTCCAAAAGAGCAAGACAAGTGCCAAACATAGCGAACATGTATTAGCAGAACGCCTTACAGAAACCGCTGTATTAGCGGAACACCTTACAGAAACCGCTGTATTAGCGGAACGCCTTACGGAAACCGCTGTATTAGCGGAACGCCTTACGGAAACCGCTGTATTAGCGGAACGCCTTACGGAAACCTCTGTATTAGCGGAACGCCTTACGGAAACCGGTGTATTAGCGGAACGCCTTACAGCGGGCCCTTACTATATGTTTTTGATCTGGCTATTATGACACTCAAATTGTGACCAAAGGTAAATATTTATAATTTAGGAATTGAAAATCAAGCAGTAATTGTTATGTCTATATTACCATATAAATTGCGCTGTATGACTATATAATCAAAGAAATGTTCATTGTTCTGTAAAATCAAAATTGAAATCAATATGTTGTGATTTAATGTATTTTATTGATGTTAAATTTCACTGACACATAATTTTTTTTATATTTGTTTTACCTTGTTTTTATGTTTTATTTATTTTTATATATTATTTATAAGCTGGTGTTTTGAGAAATATGTTGGTTGTAATTAAGAATCATTAGGTTGTGTACAATTGTTTTTAAAAAAAAGATGATAAAAAAAGAGTTAACCAACAAAGTTGGGTTTACATCATCATGGTTGTAACTGAGCCGATTAGTTGGGAGTTCGATTGCTGAGCATTTTTATTGAAGACTAGGACTCGCAGAAGTATCCGGGGTAACCACGCAATTCAATGAACTGTGTGTTTACCACGTTCACCGTGTTTCTTTGCTTCAAACACACTTAAAAAATAATAATCTCATTTTATTTCTTTCGCCCCAGTTTTTAATAATTATAATAAAAACCTGATCCAAAATTTAAGCCTCTAAGTGCAGATGTTTGTGTAAAGGGGCTGGTAATTTTTAAAATGTCAATCCTCTGCGTAAGGTAGATATCACACAATACTCATGATATTATTAAAATATACTTTTTTTTGTGTCAAAAATTGTCTCGTTTTTTTTTTTCCAGGCAAATTCTGGTGCATTTCATAAAAAATCCTCTTCCTCTCTTACCATTCATTAGTTTTAAGTTTCTAGCAGGTAAAATCTAGACATTAATACATACTCAATAATAAAGTGTATTACTCAAATATTTTTTAGTATTCAAACAAGTGTATTTATTTTTAAATGCTATATCATGCCTTTTTGTAAATTTTTCGGATATTTTAATCACTAGTAAAGTAGTTATATTTTTTTATGACTTGGTAATCCTAAAAGACATTCCAACTTGAATATATTATTCTTACAAAATAATACAACATTTTATGTAAACTTACTCGCGTTTCAACCGCTTTTCATGGGATAAACTGCACTGTTTGATATTATTCCTTTTTATTAATTTTACCTAAAAGTAAATAAAATAAAACTAATTAATCGTCAGAGTAGTCCGTTCACCAATTAATTTGTTATCTAATAGCAAAAATTAAATGGATTTAAAAAATACATTATACTTTGTAGAATGTAATAAACATCTATTATTATTGTGTGTTCCGTCTCACGACAGATCCATCCCTTTTGTCCTCTGCCTTCTCCTTAAGCTCCCAGAAGTTTCTTATTTCCTTCAAGTCACCCAATATTTGAATCCTCCTCCTTCCTAAGCTCCTCTTTCCTTCACCTTTCCTTCTATGACGTCGTGCAGAAGACAGTTCCTCCTAAGGATGCGTCCAGTCTGCTTTGTACCAAAGAATCTCATCCAAACTGGTTCTCTTCTCACCCACTCTTCATTTGTCCCCCTGATCTTCTCACCCACTCTTCATTTGTCCCCCTGTCTGTCCACCTGATCTTCTCACCCGCTCTTCAACTTTCACCCTGTCTGTCCACCTGATCTTCTCAAGTCTTCTCTAGCTCCACATTTCAAAGCTCTCCAAGTATCTATTCTCCATCTTCCTGAGAGTCCTAGTTTCTGCTCCACACAGCGTGATTCTCCAAATGTAGTATTTCATCAGTTTCCTCCTCAGTTCCGAACTCAACTTGCCGGTCAACAGTAACCTCTTCTGGTTGAAAGCTTCCGTGGTCATGGCGGTCCTCGACCTTATTTCCTTTGTCAGCAGACCTCCTAGGTATACCCTGATTTTGTTTGGAAGAACAGTAGAGAAATTCGAACATATTCCTTTGCGGCCAACATTACCATCATTTTTCTATATAAAGGGTTATTTTATAGGAATTAATAATATCTATCAAAATTGTTTTAATAACTTTAGTAACTAACTTCTGCTTTTATTCCTACCAAAATCATACTATACTAAACTGCTCTATGTTTTTAAGCGTCTCTTCATTTTTAAAATCACCATATTTTTTCTCTGAGCATTCTTGTTGTACACAAAATTCATAAAAACTTATCACGAAATCTCAACAGAACTGACGACTATAATTACATCTTTATTGATGGAATATAATTACCTATGAGATGTGAAAATAACAGATATTTTCCAAAACTAATCGTGTTAAACATGTATATCAACATTTAACATTGCCAGTTAATTAATTATATTACTAATGTTGTTGAAAGTACAATGGTGCTTTTGTGCATTTGATTTGTATTCATGTATGTACCTTTTTAAATGTAAATATTTTATTTTAGAAGTATATGTGTTTCAAGAAATCCAAATGAACTGTTAATATAAGCGTAGTGACGGAATATTTTATTTTATTAATGATTATTGAATTTTGTAATTGTACAATGTAAAGTTATTTAGAAAAATACAATTGTATATAATTGTTTGATATTTTTTGGAATAAATAGAGTATTGTAAATTGACTTGAATTTTTTTTTATTGAATAAAGATATCTATCCCCCCCCCCCTCCCCAAATTATCCCCCAGGTTAGTCTGGAACAAGGTCAAACTCGGTCTCGTGAGAACAAATGAGGAGCTACTTGAATGAGAAAGTAGCGGCTCCAGTCTGGAAAACTGAGATTAACGGCCGGAGGGTTCCTTGTGCCGACCCGCATAGCACCCTTTATCCTCCTAAGTTGGCACTATCTTCCGCAATAGACAGCGGTCACCCGGTCGATTGTGGGCTGACGCCATGGCGATTTTTTTTTAAGTTGTTGCCACTGATTATCACTGTAATTACATATATTCTCGTACAGTTTTAGTTAAATATTTAATTAGAGAAAGAGAAGTCGTTCAAGGCCTTGTGCTACAACATTCAAATTTATCAGCTCATAAACAACTTATGTAACATTTTTTTTTTACTTAATTAATAATTAGATTAATAGCATTGTTTTTTTTTAGGAGGAGGGGTGTTTACGCTCGTCTACTATTCAATGGTTTTATGGAGTTTCAACCCGCCTCGGTGGCGTAGTTGTCTAGCGCGCTTGTCGTGTTGAGCTCGACCGCCGAGGTTCAAATCTCGGTCGGGTGAACTGGGGGTGGTTTTTCCTAAATGGTTTTCCACTCTCCCTCCACGCAAATGCGGGTTCACTTCCTCTAAATTCAACCTTACCTATTCCTAATCCATTAGAGTAATTAGTACTTAAAGCGTATAACCCGAACGGGTAGTAAGCGGTGCTAGTAGTAGTAGTAATAATAATAATAATAGCCGAAACTTCGGGAACAAAACTATCCATAAAAAATAATTCATCCTTACTGGAGCTCATCTTTATATGAAACCTACACTTCAACTCACAACTTTCCAGCGTTCACTGTGAGAGCGTTCACCGCGCGCGTGACTGAAATCCTGGAATAGTAAGGGAATTTAAAAACTGAGGGGGAAAAAATCAAGGAAAATTTGAACACAAACCAGGTAAAATTAAGGATTATCTACATTAAATAAAAACAAAAGAAACTTGCATATTTTATTGAGGGAACTTCTCTTCTATATCGTAGATGGCAAGTGAAGTCAAGTAAGCTAATAATTAACCTTGGAAAACTCGTGCGGCTTTGATAATTTTCTTCACCTTAACCCAGGTCAAATATTCCGTGTGTGTGTGAACTTTGTTTAGGTTTAGCTGGAATGGAAGGTCACAATCATGTTCACTATATAATATTTGCACAAGTATTTCATTACGTTAGCTCTCAATAATTATACTGTCGATTTAATATGCTCAGACTCATTTCTAGCTAATGTTATTGAACCTTTTCGTTTTGAAAACATTATATTGATTATCGAATCATTTGTCTATAATACCCAACATGTGATTATGTTTACATTTATTCGTTTTAGCATTGATATTGGTGACCTGCCGGTCTAAGGGGTGAGGTGTCGGACTTCTGTGCTGGGGGGTCCGGGGTTCAATCCTTGGTCCCGACACAGATTTATCTGATTGTCAAACCCCTTCCTTCTCCTCTGACAAGACATCTTGGGAACGTGGTGAATGCCAGGCCTCCACCATGGTTCGGATCCCCACGTTAAACTGTAGGTCCTCCATTTCATCTCACAATCACCCTACCATTACACATTAGCGTAAGTGCGTATAACCCGAACGGGTAGTAAGACGCGGTGCTAATAATAATAATAATAATAATAATAATAATAATAATAATAATAATAATAATAATAATAATGTTTTTAATGGTAAATAGTTCCTTTCACTTCTTCCTTCCATTACATCGGGTACAAGAAAAAAAAAGTCAAATAGTCAACTAGCAAAATAATAATATTTATTGAAATCAGTTCAACAATTCAGGTAAAACTGTTCAGTCTTATAGATACAAATCAAAGGGTTACAAACATTATAAAAGATCATTTTCAAATCACAATAAATACATGTTTTAACAAAATAATTGTACATTGCCTCTAATATTTTTTAAATGTATACAGCAATCTAACCATACAATGATGTTGCTACAGTAGCCCCGTGGCTTCTTTGCTGCTGACAGCTCACAGCTGACTTCTGACAGTCAAAATGTAGATATGTACCTAAATTTTGACTCTCAGAAGTGACAGCTGCTAAACACATGTTTTTGCAGATCATATGATTCAGCATAGGGATACATAATTTGGTCTGGTAACTTTTCAAAGCTGTCAGTCAGCATCAAAGAAGCCATGGGGCTACTGTGGATAGTATTGTAAACATTTGAAGAAAAAAAATGTCATACACAGCTCTTTTGAGAAATTATATCAGTTTTTAATTACAAATGGTAAGAGGTGAATAATATATTCTATAACGGCAGCTTTCGCCCATTTTGTCCTTCTCAATCGATCGTCTTTAACAAGGGTATCGAAATTTCAGCCTCAGTAATCATTTTATACCGACTGCCATATACATGTTTTGATCAAACATTGCTCAGAGCTTATTAAATCATTGGTGGAATAAATATGTAATTAAAAAAAAAACTAATTTGCAAATTAAAAATTACAGTAGTAGCTTCTAATAATTTTTAATAAAACGTTTTGACTTTGGTCTTGGTCTTCCGTAATGCTTAAGTTTGTATTTCTTTCGAGAACATACTTACTATTAAAATTGCATATACAGCTTTACTCTGGTTACTGTTCCAGAAACCCGCAACACTTAGAAAATAATCTATCTTCTAAGTTATAAATTGCAGACCGCCACTCTAGCCAGCTTAATTTTAACTATACCCTAAGGTTAATACATTCAAAAATACCCTAAAACCCACATATATCAGTTCAATTTAAAGCTTGTATACTTCAGTATACCCTAAATTTTATAAACTTCAGTATATTATAATTGTATAAACTTTGGCATACCCCAAATTTATAAACTTTTGTCCACCTTGATTTTGATACATTTTAGTATATCCTCAACTTTTTTTTTTTTCTTTGGTATACCCTGGATCTCTTTTTCTTCGGTAAAATTTAAGGCTAGAGCCATACTTGTGACCTGGTTGTTGGAGCAAAAACGCCGCGACTCGACTCAAGTACGTTGAGCCTTGTTTTACTATGCAGGTGGACATTTTGGGTGACGGTGACCTGATCACAAACGGGAGCGGCTTCTGATCTCCCATATAGATAGCGTTGCTTGACATTCTGGCGGCCATATCGCAAGTATGGCAGTAACCTTAGGCTTACTTTCTCGAGGAACTAGTTTTATCGGAAGTTCTTTGATTTTTAATCGCGCGAATTTAAGTTTCATTAGATTTATCACTGCTTTTTTCGTCGATTTTGATAAGGTAGATAATTTAGCTTAAATGCAAGAGTGAATTAAGACATTTAAATTGAAAAATTATCTGAAAATAATACATGATTAAATTTGACCTTTGTTCCTAATGAGCTTGGATCTCCCAAATTTGGAAGTTTGGCACCCCTGGATGACTTAGTTACAACCACTCCCAACCCCTATTCGTCAATTCTGGTTACATAATTTAAAAACCTTAACATAGAAATATAAAGTTTACACTTTCAACTAGGTTTTAACTCGTAAATATAAGGTCCTGAGGCAAGCACTTTACCACAAGAACACCGAGGTCAACAAAACCAAAAATAAAAGGGAGGAAAAGAAAGTTAGTAAAGAATAATAAATACCTGTAAAAGGAACAAATTACCTAAAAAATAAACATCTACTAGTCTTACTAGTTGGTAAAAAAAAAAACTAGTGACTTTTCGGTGACCTTTCTTGGCCACAAAATTCCTCCTTCGGTCGATGATTGAACATTATATATACACTAATATTATAAAGAGGGAAAATTTGATCTTTTTTTTTTTGTTTGTAATGAATAAACTCAAAAACTACTGGACCGATTTTAAAAATTCTTTCACCAATACAAAGCTACATTATCAGCGAGTAACATAGGCTATATTTTATTTTGAAAATTTAATTTATTCCTCATAAAAATGTCGATAGTTCACTCATNGTGAAAATGAAAATGTGGGGGGGGGGGGGTCTAGTAATGCATATATAGGCATAATGCACTCACCCTAAACTCTTTCGTTAACCTTGTCTTTGGTATCGTGGTACAAACTATCAGACAACCCACGGCCACCGCATGGCATCGTGGGTAGTGGGTGGCTCCACATTCGACGCGTTCGCGTTGTTAAGATGCGCGGGAAATTCAAACAAAAAATATTTTCGTGACTTCATGACCTAAATATTGAAAATTCGTAACATTTTTTTTTTGCAATTGGTAACTTTTTCATGACTTTCATGACCCAGTAGACACCCCCTCAACATAGGAAATTTGCAAAATATTCAACCAATGAAATAGAAGGATAGATAAAATACAATTATGACATCTAGTGGTATATTTTGTAATAAGTTAGATAGGACAACCACAAAATCTTACAAAAAAAAAAATATCCCAACTTTTCCTTAATAAAAAAAATCCCCGGAAATGATACTTTTGCAGCATATCAAAAAATCAAAATATATCCCAAATGTTAATAAATAAGAATCCATTTTGAATTTCACTAAAAAAATAAATAATATTTAATTACAACCCCACCATTTGAATAAAGTACAATATAAACATTTTTGTTCCCTTAGCAACCAGATATACAATCTTCCCTGACCAATTAGTCTACCAAATTTCCCGATGACTTTGAATTCCCCGAAATTTTCAGGTTTTTTCCATATTTTACCTTATTGTGGCCAATTTGAAATTTCATAGTAATTTACTAAAATATTTTAAATTGTCAAAAAAAATATATATATATGTATATATTTTTAAAACGCTCAACGAATAAACTGTAGTTTATTTAAATTTGTCGTACGAATAATTATAACCCTGGTATAATTTTAATTTTCGGCCATCGGCCACGTAACCCTGACCCCTTGTAACGTAATCTTAAAAATAATTATACAGCCCACGTTGAAAATAATTCAAAACCAAATGAGAATGTCAGTCCTCGTTCTGAAAAGTCGCGGAGGGGGCCCTGCTGTGCGCACATTTACGAGAGTTGGACTGGACCTTGGCGGAAATGAACCCAGCCAAAGGGCTAGTCTCCGGTGTGGAGTTGCGCAGACCAAACACTTTCAAGAAGCCGAAATATGCGACGCCCATCGTGGCGGACAGAGTCAGAATGACCATCAACGAGGAGAGGAGGAACACACACAGGACGACGGACGCAATCGTCAGAAGAGTACCTAGAAGAAAAAATGTATCTTTAATTTGTTTCATTGTTTGTCGAGAAATTAAAACTTTTTTTTTAGCACTGCATCTTACTACCCGTACTGGTTGTATGTAATTGTACTAATTACTCGAATGATTTAAGGAATAGGGAGGTTGTATTTATAGGAAGTGTACCCGCATTTGAATGGAGGGAGAATGGAATACCATTTTGAAAAAACCGTCTTCAGTACACCTGACCGAGATTCGAACCTCAATCTCCCAGTCATCAGCAGTCCAGTCTAACACGATAGTAGCGCCTTAGACCGTTCAGCCACTGAAGCAGATCAATCCTTAGTTATTTGTCATGAGTATGATAGTTTTAGTAATATCAATGGAACCCTTTATAATATTTTGTATTGTTTTAATCAGTGTATTATTTTTATTCATATGTTTCATTATCAGTAGTTGAGGTCAGTGACATATGCTAGAGTGGGATTTCGTTATGAAGAACCTTTTAGAACATACAAACATATTTGCTAAGGTTAACATTGATCAAATTTCGGGTGACCTGGCGGTCTAGGGTTAAGGTGTCAGACTTCTATGCTGGCGGCCGGGGTTCAATCCTCGATCCCGGCACAGATTTATCTGATTACTATCAAACCCTTCCTTCACCTCTGACAAGACATCTTGTGAATGTGGTGAATGCCAGGCCTCCACCGTGGTTCGGATCCCACGTTAAACTGTAGGTCCTCCATTTCATCTCACAATCACCCTACCATTACACATTAGCGTAAGTGCGTATAACCCGAACGGGTAGTAAGACGCGGTGCTAATAATAATAATAATAATAATAATAATAATAATAATAATAATAGATAACATTGTTTCTCGAATATTTTTATTTTTTTCGGCCACCGGCTTACTAGGCCTGTCGTGGCCTACACCTGAGTAGCAGGGCTGCCACTTATAGGTCCTCGGGTAGACCTTCTCTCAGAGGTAGCGAGGATGGAAAAAAAAAGATAATGCCAAAGAAAATGAAGTGTGTAGGAAAAAGACCGCAAGGGTGGCCAAGAAAGAGATGGGAGGAGCAGATAAAAGGAAGTGTGCAAGTGAGAGGAGAAGAATGGAAGGAATTAAGGTAGGAACAATGGTGGAAGGATAGAGGAAGATGGAGGCATTTTATTAAACTGACCTGGCAATAGGCTGGAAGCGGTTGATGGTGATGGATAACATTTTACTATATAAGTGTTTCTTTTTACAGATATTATAATCAGTGATGACATAACTAGGATTGGAGGAGTGGAGGTAAGGGGACAATGAACTCCTCCCATCGTGAAAAGGATGTCCCCCTCCTTCCCCTCCAGGAATAAATAATAATATTTAGCACCGCGTCTTACTACCCGTTCGGGTTATACGCTTTAAGTACTAATTACTCTAATGGATTAGGAATTTAAAAACCACCCCCAGTTCACCCGACCGAGATTCGAAACTCGATCTCCCCGTCCTCAGCAGCCGAGCTCAACACGACAAGCGCGTTAGCCAGCTACGCCAGCGAGGCGGGTTCCAGGAATAAACTTTCAACCTCGTCTATATTTATTTCCTCTTTGTTAGAAGTTCTCGAATACGAAGCTAAAGGATGGTTTTGTACCAAACTTCAAATATTTTCTAGAGCCAAACCCATGTCTTGGGGTTAGGGGAGGCTCAAACTCCTCCATGGCTCGGGGGTCAAAGCCCCTCAAAAAGCCCTTTTTTATGTCAGCCATCCCTCACACACCGCTTATAAAAATAAGGTTCAGCCGCCTTAGCCGATAATATTTATCAAAAGTGATTTTTTTTAACACATGACTGTACATATGAATGGGATATGTTTTTACATTTAAAAACTTGGGGTATATCTTTTTTTTAAAGAACACTCCGGGTTAAGTTGCCCCAAGAGCTTTTTTTTAAAAAAAGAGCATTGATTCTTACTACCAGTTTAGGTTCTATACTTATTTACTAATCACGGTAATGTGTTAGAGATGAAAAGGCTGAATTGAAGAAAGTGTATCCACATTTGTGTGAAGGAAGTTTGGAAAAACCACTTAAAGAAAACCCTACACAGTGCCGGGATTCAAACCCTAATTTCCCAATCATCGGTAGTCTAGCCTATCAAGAGAGTGACGCTTTAGAGCCTGCGGCTACCGAACTGATAATTTTTTTCATAATTGAGGTAAAGTGTTTGCTCCCCACTAAATAAAATCTGTCCCACTATAATGTTGTCAACATTTTATTCTCAAGGTTAGATTTGGAGCTAGTGGGTATATTCTCTCTCTCACACACACTTATCACATAGTTTACATTATAGTGTTTCTAATCATTAAACTTTGAACTACAGCTTTCTCGGAACTAGACAATATCTTGTAACTTAGTTACGAGGACATCTTTTGGTTTGGAGATATTTGGAATACTAGAGATGCCAAGTAAGCCTTTGTATTCCTATATATTCAACCTATGGAGTCCTATACATCCTATGTAAAATTTTGGAGTCCTATATATCCCACATTTAGAGTCCTATGCATCATATGTTACGAAACCTATGTATTCTAAATTTGGAGTCCTATACATTCTTAGTTTGGAGTACTATACATCTTTAGTTTGTAGTACTATACATCTTTAGTTTGGAGTATTATAGTCCTATACATCTTTAGTTTGGAGTACTATACAGCTTTAGTTTGGAGTACTATACATCTTTAGTTTGGAGTACTATACATCTTTAGTTTGGAGTATTATATATCTTTAGTTTGGAGTCCTATACATCTTTAGTTTGGAGTACTATACATCTTTAGTTTGGAGTACTATACATCTTTAGTTTGGAGTCCTATACATCTTTAGTTTGGAGTACTATACATCTTTAGTTTGGAGTACTATATATCTTTAGTTTGGAGTCCTATACATATTTAGTTTGGAGTATTATATATCTTTAGTTTGGAGTACTATACAGCTTTAGTTTGGAGTACTATATATCTTTAGTTTGGAGTCCTATACATATTTAGTTTGGAGTATTATATATCTTTAGTTTGGAGTACTATACAGCTTTAGTTTGGAGTACTATACATCTTTAGTTTGGAGTATTATATATCTTTAGTTTGGAGTCCTATACATCTTTAGTTTGGAGTCCTATACATCTTTAGTTTGGAGTACTATACATCTTTAGTTTGGAGTACTATATATCTTTAGTTTTTATCTTTAGTTTGGAGTCCTATACATATTTAGTTTGGAGTATTATATATCTTTAGTTTGGAGTACTATACAGCTTTAGTTTGGAGTCCTATAAATCCTATATAAATACTTACGAATCTGTTTCAATGTGCAATGTCAATAGCATATCTACATAGTTTTCCAAAAATTATCCTTATAAACACTCTTGAGCAAGAATGAAGGGAAATGTAACTTAAGATCTATATTCTTTTAGTTTGTTATAGAGCAACACCTCGCTCTTTCGACGGCCTAGGGCCCAGAGCACTAACGAAAGTCGACAATCAACTAAAGTCTAAGTATGGCCATTATTTATCTTCCAAATGCATAAGGTATGAATAGTTTGATGATTTTAATCACAAAAATAAGAGATTCAGTGCAAATAATTAAAAAAAAACTACACACCAACCGATGTATTCACTGTCTGAACGATAAAAGAAACAAGATGGCGCACAGTGGTGGCAAAATGTAGTGAAAAAGCGAAGCAAGCGACAACATTTGGGAACGTCGCTGTAATTTAAAGAGCTAAGCAACAAAACTGTGAAGCGGTGAAAGTTTAGGTATTGCTCTTACGGGCAAAATACATCAAATATTGCTTCGGCGGGTGCATTTTGTTTAAATTATCACAAGCAATATTCTCCATTTGAAGTCAAATAGTGACACCCCCCCAAACCCATTTAGTCCACCACACAGTCCAGCAAACATTTTGGACCCCAAACAACTTCTAAACTTACCTAAAGGTCTCGCTATCATCTGTACTTTCTAAACTCTAATATTTTTTTTTCTCTTGACTATACATCTTACAATTATTCCTTTATATTTAAATCTTTCTTCAAATACTAAATAGAAAAAAATATAGCATGAATAAAATTCACACTTTCTTTCTAAACAATTTAGTTTTCTTAAAACATCACCGATTATGAGAGATCTGGGTTATTTTGGTCACACTCAAATATTAATTGAAAGTAATTGATGTACTTGCGAGTTTAGACGACTCAAAGAGAGTCTTTCAGCGATGATGTTTTCTTATACAATCGACTAAAAATTGCTGCGAGATCGACACGTTGCAGACAACTGGTCTATTTCTATAACAGTGAAATCTCCCTTAAAATACACCTTCATATAGCAGGGTCTTCTTTATGACGGACAGTTTAAATTCCCCTGGCGAAATAACATGAACATTCATGGCGATACAACGTCACAATAACGTACAAGGACTCTCCAAACGACACATATTTATGCATAGCAATCTATAAACAATGGACAAAAAGTGAAAACCCCAATCCACAAACAGTATTTTACTGTAGGGATAACCGGTTCTGTGGTGTAGTGGTCAGTGCACCTGACTATGAGCCTAGGAGCCTCAGGTTCGATACCCGGCTGGTACCTTCAATATTTTTCTCGAAAGGGGAACTACCCCAACAAATACCACCATTCTCACTAACCTATAGTCCACTTTTGCAACCAAAAATATGAGTTATTCTAAAGGTGCATTTAGAATTATGTCTTATTTCATGCAACATTATATGCACATGACTATTTAGGTGCGTCTTGCCTGATGCAACCCGACCCGTTTTCACTTTTACGTCTCTTTCCGTGTGTCAGTGTGCTTAGAGATGTATCCTTACCTCCCCCCCCCCCC
>CABFVX010004285.1:17246-35983 GCA_902151425.1 Timema shepardi | reverse complement strand
AAGAAGTCGTAGCGTAGTGTTTTTTTTAAATTTACGGTTGTAAAGACACGCGGGATAACCTCTTTTTTTAAGAATCACGTCTTACTACCCGTAAGGGTTTTAAGCTTATGTACTAATTACGGTTGGTGACCTGGCGGTCTAGGGGTAAGGTGTCAGACTTCTATGCTGGCGGCCGGGGTTCAATCCTCGGTCCCGGCACAGATTTATCTGATTACCAAACCCTTCCTTCACCTCTAACAAGACGTGTATTAATCACAACTTGTGAATGTGGGGAATGCCAGACCTCCACCGTGGTTCGGATTCCACGTTAAACTGTAGGTCCTCCATTTCATCTCACAATCACCCTACCATTACACATTAGCGTAAGTGCGTATAACACAAAAGGGTAGTAAGACGCGGTGCTAATAATAGTAATAATAATACTAATTACGCTAACGTTTTTACAGATTAGGGAGGTTATATTTAAAGGAAGTGTACATTTTCATGGAGGGAGAGTGGAAAACCAGTTTGTAAAAAATCCACCTACAGTACACTCGACTTAGATTTTAACCTTGATATCCCTGCCATTGGTAGTTAGTCTACTGTGAGAATGGGCACCTTAGACTGTGCGGCCACCGGAGTGGGTTGTGAAGTAACATTAAACCATAACATAGTAATAACATTAAAATTATTATTGCCTATATACTTACACATTCGCTTGCTGATATTCAAGATCCAGGCAAAAAAATGAGGAAAAGGTGAATTTTCAATTTCATTCAATTCGGCCTGAAAAATAAACAATAGTAAGGATACAGAAAGCTCATTATTCAGCATGGCCCGTTTCATTAGTCAATACAAAAGAATTAGCGAGCTTTTATCTAATTCGGCTTCACACTAACAATATTGTTGTTATTAGCACCGCGTCTTACTACCCGTTCGGGTAATACGCATTTACGCTAACGTGTAATGGTAGGGTGATTGCGAGATGAAATGGAGGACCTACAGTTTAACGTGTGATCCGAACCACGGTGGAGGCCTGGCATTCCTCACATTCACAAGTTGTGATTAATACACGTCTTATCAGAGGTGAAGGAAGGGTTTTGGCAATCAGATAAATCTGTGTCGGGACCGAGGATTGAACCCCAGTCCATCTCAGCACAGAAGTCTGACACCTTACTCCTAGACCACCAGGTCACCGACACTAATAATAGACTGAACTGCCGATGACGGAGAGATCAAGGTTCGAATCTTGCTCGGGTATACCGGGGCTGTTACCCCCCCACCCCCAAATGGATATCCACTATTCCTACTAAAAAATGTGGATAGAGTTCTTTAGAATTCTACCTTTCTCATCAAAACTCCAATACTCGAATGAGTAACTAAATATTAAGAAAAAGATTGGAATATTACCCAATCACAAGGGTTGGTCACACCACTGGTGTCTTAAACTCTAACCCTCAAGAGGAATTAAGACACGGTACTAAAAAAAAATAATATAAGATCACGAGCTTTCAAATAAAACAACCAACTTCAACTCAGGAAATCTTTGTTACAAACAGTACAATATCTGTACATCACAGAGTGCCTTAAAATATAAGTGAGCATATTTTAGAATTAAACCTACCATTGTGTATAGTTATAGTTAATAGTTCAAGACTTCAATAAGTACCTAATTCAAATTGCAAACACTAGTTTGATTTTAATAATATGCTGAAATCCAGCAGAAATTTTACATGACACTTCTTAGGTCTATCTATTAGCCCTGTTATGTTCATAATTTAAGAAACATATTTTAAAATAAGAGAACAGAAAAGTTCCACAGCTAAATTTTAAAATATTGAGCAACTATGAGTCGTCTGTCGCGAGACACAGCCATGTAGCCCGTGAGCAAAACAAAGATCGTTGAGTTTAAAAAACAATCCCATCTTTGCTAATATAGTATTCAATTAAATAAATAGATAGATCTATTTTCATTCTGTTATGCCTATTAAACTTTTAAATATGGAGAACTTGGTTAAAAAATTTGAATCACAGCTCACATCCATTTAATTTTATATTGTGTGTTGTATGATCAACATTGAAAAGAAAAAAGTTTTTTTTAAAGGTTTAGTACAGCATCTTACATTTTGTGGCATGTGTTTTTGTTGATTTTTTAAATAGTGTTGGTTTTTATGTACAATGATATATGTAACCTGGACTATTGCACTACTTATGTCTGAAGCTGAAAAGAAGCAACCTAGTAGAGATTTTTCGTAATAATGTTGGCTACCTTGTAGAATATTCTAGAAATTACCCAAGAATCCTGGGCATATAACATGACGTGTACTTTTAGTTCTTTTATGCTGTTGTCACGGATATTCCAATAATACATTGTAAATTATCAGTGCGTTGTGAACTTAAAACGAAACAAAAGTTTTGATACAGAACTTAAATATATACAGAATGGCGCCCACTTTGCAGGCATTTATACACTCCTTTAACTCCAAATTGTATGTATTTTTGTGTTTTAAGTAATGTTTTGAAAACTAGATGTGACTTGAAGCCAAGATGAAATGGCTGATCTAAATGTTTACGTCTCTGTATTTTAAGAGAAAGTATTAGACCAACGTTTAATACAATTTTTGATACTCTTTGAATAGTAAAACATTGATGATCCATTATAGGTATTTGTTGACGCGTCTGGTTAATTCTGTAGACCTAATGCTAATATATTTGGCCAACAATTTAAATCTATAAATATGTTAATTATTGTTGGCACTTTTAATGTAGATGAAGGCCATATAATATATATATCGTCTTAAATTTCTTTGTTTGAATGCTGAAGTTTTGTAAAAAAATTAGTTTTAAGACTGAATCATGAGCATTAATAATTATTTAACCACTTTAATAAGGTGATAATTCTTAACGTGCAACAATATGCTGACCAATTCATGTTGGATTATATTAATGACTATAAACCACTACTTAAAAACGCCCTCGCCTTCCCTCCCCATTCTACCTAAATTAGACTTAACAAACTAGTCCAATGATGAATCTTTTATACTTAAATCAAATATTACTTATATATGTGCTTATGTTTAAAAAAAAGTATTTCATTAAATACAGTTATCTTAGATAAGGATCCAATTTCCGTGGGTTCATACCCAGCTAGAGTTGACAGATTTTTCTTTATGGCCCGTCTACAACCAAACGCACCCGCTTGTCGGACTCGCAACAATGCAATAACGTAATTTTGTCTGTCTATAATAGCTTACGCAAACATAATCGTTTGTCGGACCAGCTTGTTGGGAGGAGATGAATATTGTCCATCTCTTGCGTTTATGTAGTTGCGTTGGCCTGCGTTCAGCCAATCAAAAAACAAATATGGATGGACTACTAAAATCAAATAATATGAAGTTATTTGGTCTATGACAACACTTGGAAATGTGTAGTATTGAATACAGTAGTTTCAATTAAAATCATGTGTATTTAACCATTTAAATATTTTTTAAATATTTATTTCTTATTTGAAAACAATATGAATTTGACTTTAATAGTCATCATTGATGTTTGTTCCTATCGGTTGAAATTACGTTTTACGACTTTTCGTTGTAGACAGTTTTATTTTTTATCTAATAAAAGCGTAATTACGAGTGCATTTGCGATTGCGTAGTTGCGAGTCCAACAAGCGGGTATGTTGGTTGTAGACTGGCCTTTAGCGACAATATCCATAGCACAACTTCCTTTGGAAGGAGAGTAAAGGCTGTCGGCCCAATGTCGATAGTGGCATAGAAAAGAACCCTGGAAGATAGGGGGCCTATGTGAGAATGCCTTTGCCAGCAAAATTGGTTTGCCCTACAGCTCTCACTTGTAGAATCTCTTGTATACTAACAGACAGGGAAAACCTGGAAAAGTCAGGGAATTAAATGTCTAAAATATACTATTAATTTCACAACTAAACACTAAAACAAAAGTTAATAATACCTAAATAAGATAACGTTTCAATTTTTAAAATAACTGATTATATTGTTTGTCTGAACTCGTAAAAACCTAGTTCCCTGTGATTCAACCATATTTACTGGGGACTACCTTTTATGAAGTAGCTACCCTACATTGATTCGCCCCCCACAACCCTTGATAATAAACTCCCTGCTTACACCCACCCTCAGACCCCGCCAAACCCTCTTCCCTTGTTTACTAAACTTTTTATTATTATTAATTAGCACTGGGTCTTACTACCCGTTCGTGTTATACATTTTAAGTACTAATTACGTTAATGGATTAGGAATTGGGAAGGTTTAATTAGAGGAAGTGAACCCGCATTTACATAGAGGGAGAGTGGAAAACCATTTAGGATACACCACCCTTAACAGTNGAGAGTGGAAAACCATTTAGGATCCCGCCCCCCCCCCCCCCACATTTCACGTGATCAATATTCGAACACCCGCCTCGGTGGCGTAGTTAGCTAACGCGCTTGTCGTTTTGAGCTCGACTGCTGAGGATGTGGAGATCGACATTCGAATCTCGGTCGGTGTGAACTGAGGGTGGTTTTTCCTAAATGGTTTTCCACGCAAATGCGGGTTCATTTCCTCTAATTCAACCTTCCCAATTCATAATCCATTTGCGTAATTAGTACTTAAAGCGTATAACCTGAACGGGTAGTAAGATGCGGTGCTAAATAATAATAAAAATATATTCTAACCTCGATCTCCTTATCCTCAGTGGTCGTGCTCAGCGCGACTAGTGCGTTAGCCGACCACGCCACCGAGGCGGGTACTAAACTTGTCACCCCCTGTACTCTGCTCAGGGAGGAGCCGGTGCGACAACACTTGAAGAATGTGTACGCCTGCCTCACAATGTCGACCATAGCGGCGAGTGTGGGGGCTTACGTCCACGTGTTCACCCAACTGCTCTCCGCCGGTTTCCTCACAGTCATCGGGTCGATGGGGCTCCTGGTGGCCCTCATGGCCACGCCCGATAACGGCAAGAACAGGAAGTTGCGTCTGGGCTATTTACTCGGGTTCGCTTTCTTCACAGGTGGGAATACGATGTGGTCGTGAATGTTTTTTATGTCATATTTGGTTAAAAACTACCGTCCTCGGTGGCCACATCGTCTTAAGGCGTCACTAGACTGCCGATGATATGGCGACTGAATTTGGCTTTTTTTTCCAAGATGGTTGTAACCTCTCCCTCCTCACAAATGCAGGTACAATTCCTTTACCTTAACTCCTGTGTAATATGTACATGGTTATTACCTTCACCGATGCGAAGCTAAACTCCTTCAGAAATAGCTAATGTATATTTTTAGTAATAACAATTTACTGCGGTCCACAAAGGAAATATGGCGCCTAACGACTTTATTAAATTAATTTAAAGCTACCACGGTAAAAATCCTCAAGTACAATATATTAATTAATGAGAAGCTCATTTGGCATTGTGAATTTAAATAAATGTTATCTTATGGTATTTAATATTATAAGTTTTTATTTTTAAGCTGGTGTCAGTACATTTTTACGGACTCCGTCAAGTTTGAACAAAATTCTTTCACCCATTTTTGATATATTCCCAGCGATAGAATATTGCAAAACTTACATATTTGGATTCGGGGGCACTCATACTCAAGGTCGAAAATTTTTACGATTACAATACTTTTTCTTTATATGCGAACGTAATAAAGTAAATGCGGTGTACCCCCCCTCCAGGTCTGGGAATGGGCCCTCTGCTCGAGATGGTGATACAGGTGGACCCAAGCATCATCGTGACCGCGCTCATAGGGACTGTCGTCATCTTTGTGTCCTTCACTCTGTCGTCACTCATGGCCGAGCGCGGGCGCTGGCTCTACCTCGGCGGGACACTCATGTCCCTGCTCAGTGCTCTGCTCGTCTTGTCGCTGGCCAACCTCTTCATCGGATCGTACCTCATTTTCCAGGTGAGTCGATAGAGTTGCTCGCTTTGGGGGGCCCACTTGTTCTAAAGTGGTCGTGTTATAACGTTCGATCGTGAGGGCGGTATTTTGAGTCAAATTAATATTGTCATGGGGGACCTGGTGGTCTAGGGGTAAGGTGTCGTACTTCTGTGCTGGGGGCCCGGGGTTCAATCCTCGGTCCCGGCACAGATTTATCTGATTACCAAACCCTTCCTTCACCTCTGACAAGACATCTTGTGAATGTGAGAAATGCCAGGTCTCCACCGTGGTTCGGATCTAATGTTAAACTGTAGGTCCTCCATTTCATCTCACAATCACCCTACCACTACACATTAGCGTAAGTGCGTATAACCCGAACGGGTAGTAAGACGCAGTGCTAATAATAATAATATTATTATAATATTGTCAGCCTGTTTAGTCACAAACTTAATACATGATCATTCTAATACATAAATAAAATTTAGATTATATAAAATGTTAAGAGCTACTTTTTATTTTATCGTTTTATGATTTAACTGTAGAAATCGATAAAAATGGACTAAGTTCTGAAAATTGTAAAATGACACCTGGACACGGGGATTGAACCCGAAACCTTTGGCTTAGTACACCAATGCTTTAACCACTGAGCTATCCAGGAATCATCTCGGGGTCATTTTTCACTCATATTTTTAAGGCAGTCTATTATGGACATGTGGAAATCATCTGCCCTGTGTCCAGGTGTCATTTTTCAATTTTCAGGATATGATAATCTAGATGCGTGTAAATCCTCACTAAAACAAACTAATAATGTTGGCTATTTGATAGTTAATCTAACATTAAAAGCCCGCCGAGGGAAAATGTGGGAAGATTCTTCTGCACTAAGGTGACATCTATTTTTTTCTTCGGTTTGCTATAGTAAAGATAGTCAAACACTCAATTTGTGTTTCACTACTTCTATGAAAGATGTCACCTTAGTGAAATGGATACTTCCTAATTTCTTAAGTGGTCTTTCTTCATTTCATTTACACTTATTGGTTTATTTTTATCAGTTTCCATTATTATAAGATTATTTAGCCATTGGGCCAACTCATTTTTAAACATTTGACTTTTTTTTATCAGAAATTTTGCAGCATGTATGTGAATATGTTTTTTATTCTGTTTTAAGCTTAAATACTTCCTTTCACCCTTCACCTATAACCACCCTTTGTCATATCAATAAGAAGGAAAACTATGAAACTTCTCATCTTAAGTTAAAGAGAAAAGCTCGCTGCTAGTTCTCAAATATCAAACAATGACTGTATTTGTTAGAGGAAACTTCTTATCTCAAGGTAAAGAGGAAAGCTCGCTGCTAGTTCTCAAATATCAAACAATGACTGTATTTGTTAGAGGAAACTTCTTATCTCAAGGTAAAGAGGAAAGCTCGCTGCTAGTTCTCAAATATCAAACAATGACTGTATTTGTTAGAGGAAACTTCTTATCTCAAGGTAAAGAGGAAAGCTCGCTGCTAGTTCTCAAATATCAAACAATGACTGTATTTGTTAGAGGAAACTTCTTATCTCAAGGTAAAGAGGAAAGCTCGCTGCTAGTTCTCAAATATCAAACAATGACTGTATTTGTTAGAGGAAACTTCTTATCTCAAGGTAAAGAGGAAAGCTCGCTGCTAGTTCTCAAATATCAAACAATGACTGTATTTGTTAGAGGAAACTTCTTATCTCAAGGTAAAGAGGAAAGCTCGCTGCTAGTTCTCAAATATCAAACAATGACTGTATTTGTTAGAGGAAACTTCTTATCTCAAGGTAAAGAGGAAAGCTCGCTGCTAGTTCTCAAATATCAAACAATGACTGTATTTGTTAGAGGAAACTTCTTATCTCAAGGTAAAGAGGAAAGCTCGCTGCTAGTTCTCAAATATCAAACAATGACTGTATTTGTTAGAGGAAACTTCTTATCTAGAGGTAAAGAGGAAAGCTCGCTGCTAGTTCTCAAATATCAAACAATGACTGTATTTGTTAGAGGAAGGTTAACTCGAGCCCTTTTTCATCGAGACTAGTCTCATAGCTCCGTGAATATGACTAAACCATCATTAAAAATGAGCTATTGTGTTAGATCTGGACGTCTGCTTTGCAAGTTTGACATGCCTGTTAAGGTTTAACTTTCGCAATAGACTATACTGAGAATGGGTTTTCCACTCTCCCTTCACACAAATGTGGCTACATTTCAACTAAATCCAACCTTTAATCATCCTTAACACGTTTATGTATAGACCAAATGGGTGGTGAGACAAGGTGCTGAATTTAAAAAAAATACTTTGAGTATTTTAATATTCAAAATTACATAAAACATAACATTCTTTGCAATCTCCATCTGTGGACAAATTGAATCAACCTTTGTTTATTCTAATGTGAGCTGTCATTTGAGAATTTCACAAACCCTTCCTTGATAAAATACTATTTTTACGGTTTCATTTTTAGTCAATTGTGTGTATTAATGGTGATTTCACAAAGCAAGTATTATGAACCGAGGCACTTTGGACCCTTATCTGGCATTGTTTATCATAGACAATGGTACAATTATGTTGTGTACGCAATACCTTAACAATGGATAGTAATATAAAGTGGCGTGACCACTTATATTTTTTCTCCAAAACTCGTTTTAACAAAAACTAGACTTGGCATTTACATTAGGACAACTCTTAACTATCCCTGCAACCGATTAGTGATGCTAACCATTCCGTGGCGTTTGGTTGCTAGGTTTCTTCTTTTTTTTATATTGGTCCAATCCACTAGAAAGCATTATAATAATAAAAAATTAAAAATTCTGACACCCTACCTCAGTCAGAAGGGCATCTTTCCACCGAAGTCAAGAGTCCCGGGCTCGATTCCCGCCATGGCCAATAAATTTATTACCGGTTAAATGTGTGTTTACCTTGATTGTTTTTATTTTGATACCAAGGACACGGTTAACGTTCGACGACATCTAGTTAAAGTTAAAACAAGGTGTGTCCAGCGACCTGGAAAACGGAAAAATCAGGGAATTTGATCAAATTTCTGGAATTTTCACATATTCACTAAAATAATAGGCCTACACTACTTGCATTTACAATAAAAATAACTGTCAAAAAACATTCTTCTTCACTGCGATTTTTTTTAGTACAATTGTCCATCTTGAAAATACTAATTTCAATTCTCAAAAGTCAACATGGGGTTTTCATCTAATCTTTCCACCCCTCTATCGTGTCTTTAGTCAAAGTTGAGTCATTAGTTCAATAGCACGTGTGTAATCTTTTAATGTCTCAATATGATCTAACTCAAATCTAACTTTGAATGCATGACCCAATGACCCATTGCCTTAAGCTGACATCCTTAAAGTTCCCCTAAAGTTCCTAAAGTCCCAGCACAGATTTATCTGATTACCAAACCCTTCGTTCACCTCTGACAAGACATCTTGTGAATGTGTGGAATGCCAGGCCTCCACCGTGGTCAATCACCCTACCATTACACATTAGCGTAAGTGCGTATAACCCGAACGGGTAGTAAGACGCGGTGCTAATAATAATAATAACAGATGGATGTAAAAAGAAAAAACTCAGCGAGAACTCGCAACGGAGCAGTCACTGTCATTAGCGATAATAGCTTTAACATTTGTGTATAGAAGATGTCATGTTGTCAGCATAACAACACTTCCGGACGTTGATCTCAGTTTTCTAGACCCGGAGCCGCTACTTCTTTATTCGAGTATCTCATTATTTGTCCTCACAAGTTTGACCTTGTTCCAGACAACACTGCAGTCATAGCTCTTAAACGATTCTAGATGAAAAATATTTTATATTATTTTTTGTTTTATTTTAATATACAACCTTGAATTTTATTAATAATTTGTAGAATCTAAGTAGCCATCTAAGCCCATGGATAATTGTTTGCGTTGAAATGGCAATTAATATAAATCATATTATAATGAAATATTCTAGAGATAAATGAAATGAGTAAAATTATTCCTCCAACTGCGTTAGGAGGAGTTGTTCTATGGGCGTGTAAGAGGCGTGCTATGGAGGAAAGATGTGCCCTCGAAATGTAAGCAAGTGATGAACGGGGCGTATTTTTTAGCAGAAACATGGACAGTGAATGCAAGAGAGAGAAGAGCATGTCACAAGGAGAGACAGGATTATGAGATAGTATAGGAAGCAAGAATGAGACGGTATGGGCATTTAATGAGGACAGAAAAGGAGACAAAAACAGAGTGAAGATGTTGGAAAAAGAAGGCGATGGTAGGATCAGATAATAGCTTATCTTACAAAGAATTTAATCGATCTATTTTTATGTCATCCTACCTCAAGTCAAGTCATTTTAGATATTATAAATACCTATAAAATAAAATTGTACCATATTATTATTATCATTATCATCAAATTTGGCCGAGAATATATGTTTGTTTTTGAAAATACCTGTCTTATTAAAATCGGATTGTATGTTGGACTGATGTTAATATTAACATTTGAACTTAACACATTAACAAACACATTTTAGACTTTTACCCAGCGAGTAAATATTTTCCACACCACACAGTAAAATTAACCTCTGCACTTACCATCAAAAGTAGGTGAAGGTGGCAGTCTAGCAGAGCTTCGTGATCCCTCGAGAGCAAAAGATGGCCAGGTTGTCTCGTATGGAAAACTGTAAAAGAGGAAAAAAAAACTTATTAATACTAAATGTTTCAACCCATACCTAAAATATTATTTATTTACTTTAACCGTAGAATGAGTACAAAGTAATCAGTCTAGTCTATTCTTTAACTGACGAGTAAAGATTCTAACCCCTGCTGGGTGTGTTGTCATGCAAATGTAAGTATATCCTAACGAGTAGTGAGACAAGGTGCTAAAATATTTAATTCAAAACTACATGTTTTATAAATAGTTAAAACTTAATTAGCTAAATAAAATAAAAAATAACTAGCATTAATTAAACGTATTTATTCTAACAGCGAGTAAATTGGTGATATTTTTCATCACTTTAAAAATGTCTTGATTCATAAAACAATTCATACGAAAGAAACAGGACCACAAGACCGGGAGTTTAAAAGGGGGGGGAAGTAACGCAAGTATATGTCAGAATTTTTACAGTTTTTAATAACAAAACACTTTTTTTATTGTGAAAATCAATAAAATATCTTCAGTATAGGTCTAGTTTACTAAGCAGTTTCATTTAATCCATTTTAGGTGTTTAACGGGCAATTTAAAAACGAACCAATCACATGAGAATGTCTATGATCGAGAGTGAAAGAACCTACCAATTTCACCGGGAAAGTTATCTCCACACACCTTCCAGGGTTCTTTTTACATGTTACAATCGACACCAAACCGACGGCTTTACTTACCTCTTCTAAGGAAGTTGTGCTACGGATTGTTATCGCTCATGAAAAATCCGTCAACCCCACCTGGATTTGAACCCTCAATACTAATTACCACTATTAAAGAACTGTTGAGATTACAGTGTGTAGAAAATTAAATTAAAGGTAGCCACTGAGGCATAATTTGATTATTTGGTCCAATTGGTGTTTTATTATAAAAAACCGCAACAATACTGAACGTAGACACACCCCACCTGAAACCAGTTACTAAAACTTAAGGCTGGGTGAATCCATAATTTTCAGTTTAGAATCGTAGAATCGAATCTTAATTATAACTCATACCTAAAAAAATATCTTTAATTACATCAAATTTATTTAATTGAGCTAACCTTTGTGGTCTTGGGATAAAATGTTCACCTCAGGCCATCACATTGAATATAAGAATTGTTTGGATTTGAAATATTGAATCCAATATTAGAAATCAACATTTCGAGTCTAATTTTAATATTAGTAAGATTCAGATTTGAAATTTCTAAGGTTCACAAAGGTTTACTAAAACTGAAAGGGAAAACAATAGGAATAGAAAATGGGATTGGATCTAACTTTCATCGGATCTTTTTAAAATCCAGCCTGTGGTTTCTTTTTTTACTAAATTCAATTTTACGCTATCGGCTTGCTAACCCTGTCGTAGCTTTATATGTCTTATAATATATATCTTAAGACTAAGACAGGCACAACATCCAGCACCCGGCATTAATTCATCACTGTGAAAAGGGTGAACCCACATTTCACCAACGACAAGGTTTTCAGCCATGTCAAGAATCGAGCCTGGGACCCCTTGGCTGAGTAGACAAACAAGCTACCAACTTACCAACTGAGCTAAAGGTGTCGGTTATATTTCACTGGTAACAACGCAACATTTTGGCGTTCTCTATTTGTTAGTATTAACCTAATAAATATTTTGTTTGAGAGTTTTGGTGAAAAAATCAACCAAGCTGTGTTCCTATACTTCATTCACGGTAGGAATTGTTCTCTGAAAGGTCTTTTTTCCTACCAATATCCTATTATATAATAGATTTTGGTAGGGAAAAAGGCCTTTCAGAAAACAATTCCTACCGTTAACGTACTTCAAGTGTTCTGTGTGACTTGAGCTTATGTACATTAAACAAGACTTGGTTATCTCGTTTTTTATCACCGACCTTGGTATTCTTTATCATCATCACTCCTTTCTCATTAACTTTTTATGTTTTTGCATGGAAATACAACTCACCTTGCTCTAATTATAATTCACCTTATCTGCTTGTACACTTTGGTTTAGAAAAAAAAAATAGACCTCTTGAAAATTATGACGTTTAAAAAACTGTCATATATATATACACTAATACATTCTTCATTTATCTATTAAATCTAATTTCACATATTTATACTCAATTAACGATATCTTCAGCCAGCACATTTGATAGCTCAATACCTATAAAATATCTTTTCGTATATGTTATCATTGCTGATTTAAAAAACAAAAATGTATTTTCCAAAAGCCCATTCCTGTGAAAATTAGAATAAATATTCCCTGGAGTGTTGAAATTGTTAGTTGTGCGTTCTTACAGATTTTCTAGAATTCCTTGGAATGATAACAGGTTGGGTTTTTTTTTTAATCGAGGTCTGGCAAATTTGTAATTAATGTTCTTTGTTGAACAGAGATGTTCCTCTTTTGTTGGTCTCTGTAACAGTCAAGTTATATAATTCTTTGATATCATTGAATGTAATATGCACCTTAATTTTTCAGTACCCCAACAAAAGGCGTATGATTTTTTTTTTAAATACATAAAAACTGTTAAAAATGCCATACACCTTAGAGATATTTTTATTACAGAATTTGATTTAAAAACATTAGTGCCTTTTTTTTTATCAGTAGGTATGTTATTCAGCTCTTCCTTCTGAATCAATATCGTTTCGAATTTCCTGAGACGTCTTTATCTGTTGAGTCATCGAGATCATGGGTCGAAAAAGAAATGATTCTAAGACACTTTGATTACAAGACTTGATAATTTTTTTTAAGAACGATTATAACTGAAGCAATAGGTTCAGTGGATGGATGGCAATGTAAAATAATACACACTAACTGTCAAGATCCCTTAAATAATTGGTGTTAGTACTTAAGTTGTATTATTAGATAACCCCTTGGTTAGAAAGTGCACAGTAAATGAGTATATATGATAACTAACCTAGCGGATGGTGTATAATGTTCGCAGGGATACCTGTATATCGGCCTGGCCCTGCACATTAAATGAGTATATATATGATAACTAACCTAGCGGCTGGTGTGTAATATTCCCAGGGATACCTGTATATCGGCCTGGCCCTCATGTGCGGCTTCGTCCTGTACGACACCCAGCTCATCATCGAGAAGCGTAGGAACGGGGACAAGGACTTTGTCGCCCATTCCGTCGACTTGTTTGTCGACCTAATCGGGATATTCAGGCGCCTGGTCATCATCCTCACACAGAGGGTGAGACATTTTATTAGTATGAACTTAAATTTCACCATTCAAAACAAACTGCATATTATGTCCTCTTTCTTTCCAAGTTTTAAGTATTTTGATACTTTTATTTAATTTGTTTTAATACATTATGTGTAATATAGTGCACACATCAATACCTTTTAATACAGGCATCGTATTTATACTTGGAAAAGAGAAAATTATTGTTTTACATACAATACATGATTTTATGATTATTTTAACATATTTTGAAATATTTATATGAATAAAATATTTTCATCAACTGCGTGTCCGCATCATTGTAAAAAACTTGTTTACCTTTATGTTCAATCATATGGTTTAGATTCGTTTTTGTGAAAGTGGTGTGAATATTTTTTAAAGCGGAATAAAACTATAAATAATCTTTGTGTCCGTCCTCAAATAAATATATAAATAATATTGGCCTAAATCACTGTGGTTAACTATCACATTAATATATTACCATCTGTTTCCATTACAGTCATCCAAAGTGATAGATGTCAGCTGTTGGCGTAGTGATATATTAGGGACTACTTCTAGTAACATTTTGAGTTGTCATCCAGGTAAACTTAGCTCGTGAATGACTTAGAGCTATGTAATTTTTTTCTCGCTCCAGGAGCAGCGCAGAGAGGAACGCAACCGTCGCAATTGAATGCGATATCAGCGATAAAGAAGAGGTCGTCTGGTCTAATATGAAGATGACACACAACAAAAAATATACTTTTATATATAAACTTACTGTATTTTGAAACTTAATATATTCAAATGAGCAAAAAATAAAAATATTATATAGCCTAAACATTTTTTGTCATATTTGTACTTTTCATTTTTTTTGTATGTGTGGGCCAGTGAATAATAAATTTAAACTTATTATTATGGTGTATTTTGATGTAGTGTGTATTTTTTATTTAATCATATCAACTATTTGTAAAGTGGCTAATACTAATTAGTGTTTGATAACTTAGTGTAGTATCTAATCAGTTTGAAAATAGCATTAGTTGAAGTTTATTTTTGGAAATGTAGATTCTAGTATTTTAACAGACTAATATTAAATGTAAGTTAACTTGTAAATTGAGAGATTAAATAAAAAAGTTTGTATAAAGAACAGACTTTGCTTTTTTTGTTCCACGCCCCCTTCTCTTTGAAATAAAGTAAATATTGTTGTTTTTTTCTCTAATCGATATTATTTTACTAAATAACTTTCCACTTTGGTTTTTTGAAGATACAATGCGATTTTTTTTTTGACAGTTACAAAAGTTTGTAAAACAATTTTTATGGTTTTTAAGGTTGTTGGGAGCTACGAATATACGTCTGCTTTGACTTGGCCCAAATAAAAATATTTAAAGTTGAAAAAACACTTTAAATGGTTTTCCACTTATCCTCCACGCAAATGTAGGTTCACTTGTGCTATATTAAACCTTCCCAATTCTTAAGCGTATGACCTGAGTGGGTGCTAAGTATTATTCTGTTGTTTAGGTCACAACTTAATATTCGTGTGACAAGAACTTAAAATAATTAAATTATGGGGTGGTATAGTAACTTTATTCCCAGTATAGCGGTTTGTGGATTATATCTAATACCTACATTTATTTACATATGAAGCATACACTATAACCGTGTTAATCCTAACTAATTAGGACCCAAGCTTGCTACAGTATTTTCAAGAATTTTAAATTACAATTTATATGTATGAAATAAAAGTGCATTGAGCTAACACCTCATCTTACTACCCGTTCGGGTTGTACACATTTACATTAATGTGTAATGGTAGGGTGATTGTGAGATGAAATGGAAGGCCTACAGTTTAACGTGGAATCCGAACCACGGTGGAGAGTAATGTGTTACGCATAAATATAATCCCGTTTTAACAGCGTCCAAGTCTGATTCAATCTTATTAACCGTTGTCTTACATTAGTAGTCATGCACACATATAACCTTCGTTATTTTAAAATGGGTTATGTCAATTTGTAAAATAACTACAGTAGAATCTGGCTAATTCGAAAAACTATAATTCAAATTCTATTTAAATCAATGGTAAAAAATGACATTTTATTCAAATTTTATAAGGAAATCTTCAGAAGCCATCCTCTGTTAATTTTCTCAAGTTTGTGCTCATTTCAAACTTAGGTTAACGATCGTTGATAAACCGAGAGTGTAAAAAAATTAAGTTGGGGTTAAGTCTATTGACACAGTAAATGAGGTGGTTGCCTAATTTAGGGGAATGTGTTGCCTCATCTTTAATCAATTCTGATTTTAGTATGCAAGTTTCGTATGTTAATTTTTACAATAAATTGAGGTTATTTTTTAAGTATGTACTTGTTGTATATGTATGTTTTATATAGCATATATAGAAAGCGTGTGATTGATTATATGTGGCGTATTTTGAGGTTAATAATTTATTGTATAGGCCTACCAGAAACATAAGATACTCATGTAAATGGTTTATTCAAATTTAGGATATTTTGAATTTTTTAAGATATACCTTGAATTTCGAACTAAAAATAAAGTTCTACTATATTAGTCAAATATGACAAATTTAGGGNGGGGAATTGTTGGTTCTCCTCCCTTCCTTCAAACCTCTCATGAGACTTCTGTAGTTCTGTGAGCCTTTACTACAGTTAAAAAGATGTAACAACAAGGCTAGGTCAGAAAGCGGACTGTTGAATGTTTAGAGTAATGACAGAAGCCAGGATCTATTGAAATTTTTTTTTAGCACCGTGTCATACTAACCATCCGGGTTATACACCTCTGACCCTCCTCGGTGGCGTAGTTGGCTAACGCGCTAGTCTCGTGTTGAGCTCGACCGCTGAGGACGGGGAGATCGAGGTTCAATTCTCGGTCGGGTGAACTGGGGGGAGAGGGGGTTCCTAAATAGTTTTCCTACTCTCCCTCCACGCAAATGCGGGTTCACTTCCTCTAATTCAACCTTCCCAATTCCTAATCCATTATCGTAATTAGTACTTATAGCATATAACCCGAACAGGTAGTAAGACGTTGCTAAAAAAAAAGTCATTCCCTGAAATAAATAATACTACAATATCTGTACAGATGAGGAAATGAGTTCTTGCGGATGTTTTTTCCATCAGAACCCTGCAAACAGTAGTTTACCAAAATATATCTACTTCAATATCAGTCTTATGACCTTGACCTTATGATGAAAGTGCGCGCGCATCGTGAATGGAACATAATATTCATTCCCCCCTACAAATCCCCCATTCGATTTTTCAAAATTCTAAATTGTATCCTTCCGCACCCAAGCTCAGTCTTACCTCAGAAATAAAAAAGGAAGGAGGAAAAATTATTTATATATTTTTATACCATATTCCAGAAAATGTTTCTTAAGAAGTAATCAAGTTTGGAACAGGGTGGGGGAGACTTTCCCCCTCTTTTTAATTAAAGAGAGAGAAAAAAATATATATATATATATACATACTCACACGAACGAGATAAAAGGGTCGCTTTTTACCCCCAATCTTTTTTTTTTCACCAGCAGTACCCTAGCCCTTGGATTATTTTTTTTTCAAGGGTTGAAGAGGGGAATTATGAAGGGGTAGCTCGGAACGCTTCTGCGCAGAACTTGTTGCGCACTGGATAGAATTTTACTAGGCCGACGACGAGACACCGTCGGGTTGAGCAGGGAAGGGTTGGGGAGGGGGGGGGATGATGCTCCAGGGGTACTTATATACAATTTTTTTTATAGTTGAAGGGGTAAGAGGGGGTGTCAAGGGTAGGAGGGGAAGAACAAGAGGTAGCTGGGGCCAAGGTTACCCCCGGGTAAAGAGAAATTTGACCTCGTTTCCACCTTCCTCCCCTTTTACTCGGTACACCAACCTCTCTCTGTCTGACCTTGCCTAGACGCCCGCAACACGTCGCCGCGACGCTTTACCCCCCTCCCTCCCTCCTAACCCCCTCATACCCCTCTGCGGGCTTATGGACGTATTAACTGCACTGTCTATATATATATAACATATATATTACCCACTTTAATGAATGCAAGAGACTTGACCGCTAATGACGGGGAATATAGTGGTTCGAATCCCGGTTGAGTGTAGTGAGTAGTGAGGGTGTATTTTTTAAAAAACTTTTTCCCACTCTACCTCTAAGCAAATGCGTAAACATTTTCTCTAAATTCGACCTTTATTTGTCCATAACACATTAGCGTAATTATTAGAACACATGCGTATAACCCGAACGGCTAGTAAGACGTGTTAGGCAAAAAAAATATCTTATAAGTTGACAAGGATTATGAGAGAGAATTTATAAGAAATGCACCCACATTAGTTAGTGGGGGGAGGGGGGCAAGTCACCTGTGTTTGGGGAAATTAATCCTCCCCCTCCTCCCGATTTGAACCTTGACCTTTCCTGTTAAAGGTGACGCAAGTCTTAACGCTTTGGACGGTTCGGCCACCTTTGTGGGTTATAGCAAAGTTTAACGAGAGATGTTTATTATTATTATTAGCACCGCGTCTTACTACCCGTTCGGGTTGTACGCACTTACGCTAATGTGAATGGTAGGGTGATTGTGAGATGAAATGGAGGACCTACAGTTTAACGTGGGATCCGAACCACGGTGGGAGGCCTGGCATTCCCCACATTAACAATATGTCTTGTCAGAGGTGAAGGAAGGGTTTGGTAATCAGATAAATCTGTGCCGGGACCGAGGATTGAACCCCGGACCCTCCCAGCACAGAAGTCTTGACACCTTACCCCTCTAGACCACCAGGTCACCGACAACGAGAGACGTTGAAACGACATTCTGACGACTGTAATTCGTTATTTTTAGCTCCCACCAATCCGGTAGCGGATATACTTTACCTCGTCAGTTCAGTCTCGAAGGACGATCTTCTTCAACTGACGGGTGTCGTCAGTTATGTAAAGACGTCGGGTTCAGGGGAAGAGAGGGGAGTAAGGGGGTGCCCTTCATGGTCAAATAAATTCGGGGCTAATTTTAGTGTCAAAAAAAACGGCCGATGCCAAGCACTGACTAATTATCTGTGTGTGTGTGTGTGTGTGTGT
>CABFVX010004285.1:0-16904 GCA_902151425.1 Timema shepardi | reverse complement strand
GCACTTACGCTAATGTGTAATGGTAGGGTGATTGTGAGATGAAATGGAGGACCTACAGTTTAACGTGGAATCCGAACCACGGTGGAGGCCTGGCATTTCCCACATTCACAGGATGTCTTGTCAGAGGTGAAGGAAGGGTTTGGTAATCAGATAAATCTGTGCCAGGACCGAGGATTGAACCCCGGCCGCCAGCATAGAAGTCTGACACCTTACCCCTAGACCACCAGGTCACCTCCTGCGCTTAATGAACGTGATTCTAGAAACTGAACTATCCAGAACTCACGACGCTTTCCTTTGACGTCGTAAAATGACGTTAGCTGAAGGGACGGACGCCTGCAGCAATTACTTCCCGTGGCGACATCTCTAACGAATGGAAAGAGATGCAAGACGCACCGAAAGAGGCATGCCTCTGCGCATATAATAATGCATGAAAGGAGGCATAAATCTAAACGCACCTTTAGGAGGAACTGTCTTCTGCACGACGTCATAGAAGGAAAGGTTGAGGGAAAGAGGAGCTTAGGAAGGAGGAGGAGGATTCAAATATTGGATGACTTGAAGCAAAGAAGAAAATTCTGTAAGCTGAAGGAGGAGGCAGAGGACAGGGCACATAGGCGGTCTGAGTTCACTGACAAAATGAATGGACCTGTCGTAAGACAGAACACCTAATAATAATCTAGATCTATTAGTGTTAATACGGTTTTTCCCGGGCCCCTTCAAATGTATAATTTAAAACACATAATTGCGTACAGGTCTCATAAGTTCTGAGTAAATTAAAATAACTTGGTTTATAAAATGATCCTAGTTTTCAATCCCCTTTTAGTTTCCTGATACTACCACTCAAGCATATCTGTTAGAAGGTAAGCATAACAAATAATTCTCAGGGGCGCTTAAAATTTTCTCAGTGCTAGGCGTCATATCGCCTATTTTGAACGAGCCGCGAGTTGACCTAATCTAAGGATACACAATTAGAAGTGCGAATTTTAAGAGAGTTAAACTTGTTATCTATCACTTTATAATGGCACCCGGTCGGAATTGAACCCTATCTTCCTTAGTCCAAGTCATGGGCACTGATGCCCTAAGCTAACTCATAATTTAATTTTCAGCAAATACAAATATCATCAATAAATTAATTTTTATCATCACGAATAAAACAAACTAAAAAGTCTTGGCTTCAGCCAGAAAACGAGCATTCGCCGTCTGTTGGCGAAGATAGGTACGATTAAAGAGGATATCAGGTGTAATGTAGTCAACACAACGGACCCTACGGCCACTAATCTCAGTTTTCTAGACCCGTAGCTGCTACCTTTTTTAAAATTCTATTAGTGAATTAGAATTGCGTTAAAACGTAACGGCTCCGGGTCTAGAAAACTGGAATTAACGTCGGGATGGTTCGTTGTGCTGATTACATGACACCCTTTATCCGCAGAAGATGATACTATCTTCGCAAACAGATGACGGCCTCGTCTTACCAACCGTTCGGATTATACGTTTATGTACTAATCACGCGAATGGTTTTTAGGGATTAGGAAGACTATATTTTGAGGAAGTGTACCCGTATTTGCGTGGAGGGGGAGCGGAAAACCATTTTTTGAATGGCCTCAGTACACCCGACCGGGATTCAAACCTCGATCTCCCCCGTCATCGGCCAGTCTAGTCTACTGAGAGGGTAGCACGTTAGACCACACTGCCACCGAACGAGGTGGGTACCATTTTAGATCAGGTAGTCGGACCAGAACCGAAATTTATATCTATTTAGGTTCATAAAGATTCTTAAATGTTCGGAATTTATATAATTATTTTATAATTGTAATTTATTCCTTTCTTTCCTTAACTTAATTTAATTTTGAAATACTATATTTTGGGATTTTTTTGGGGGGATTTCTTATCAAAGTATTTTTTTATGTAAATCACTTTTATTTTGCCGTTATTTAATTTTTTTTTATCTAACTACGAATCTTAGAATGGTAATTTGACTTTTTAATTTAAAAAACACCCTGAAAGAACGGTAACCTAATTTATAACAGAAAATAACAGGAACCCACTTCGGTGGCCACATTGTCTAAGGCGCTACTCTTTCAGTAGACTAGACTGGCCGATGACGGGGAGATCAAGGTTCGAGTCTCAATCGGGCGTACTGAGGGTGGATTTTTCCTTAATGGTTTTCAACTCGTTCTTTCTCCACGCAAATGTGGGTACACTTCCTCAAAATATAACATTCCTAATCTCTAAAACCACTAGCATAATTAGTACATATGCGTATATCCCTAACGGGTAGTAAGACTGTGTGTTTGAAAAAAAAAAAAAAAAGGAACCATTAAAATGTTTGTTTGGAGAACCCGAACATGATCAAATATTTCGGTTCGACTTCCTGCTTTAAAGTGGGATTGTGGAGACGAAAGAAAAAGTCAAGTTTTTTTGGTCAAAATAAATCAAATATTCCTCCGGTAGAAACAAAAAGTTTAATTTTCTTCACGTGGTGATATCAAAAGTTGTTGAATATCTGTGAAAGGTGTCCTGGAATTTAATGACATCTTTTTCTCTTCGTTTAAAAAGTTTCTCATCTAACTCCGCTATGCTCATGACAGATATTCAACAACTGTTGATATCACCGTGTGGAAGAAAATTAAACTCTTAGGTTTCTACTGGAGCAATATTTGATTTATTCTGGTCAAAGAAAAGTTTTGCTCATCTTGCTCAACAAACCACTGCATATGAAAGCTTGCAAAATATTTAATTAATCTAATTCCGACATTCGATCAACTGTATCGTGGTCGCACGACCAAACACCCTCCAAGTATTACTGTCCCACGATATCGATCACGCCGCGGTCGGAGGGGTGATAAAGAGGGGCAGGAGGGGAAGTCTATCTTGAGCCGTGGTTTAACCTTCACCTAGCCACCGGTGGGCAATGCCCTTCACCGGCCTCGTACCTTTCAAAGTCTCCCCCTTTCAATACAAATGCCAACAATTCAGAACGGTGACCTGGTGGTCTAGGGGTAAGTTGTAATACTTCTGTGCTTAAAGGGTCCGTGGTTCAAAAACCCGGTCCCATCGCGGATTTATCTGATTACCTAAATCTTCCCTCACCTCTGGCAAAGTATATGCTTTCACGCTTATGTGAACGTGTAGAATACCAGCCTCCCCTTCTCCCACCGTGGTTCGGAGCCCACGTTAAACTATAGGTCCCCTCTGTTTTGTCCCCACGTCAGAAATGAATTCCTCTATACTTCAGGAAAGCAGAGGTCAGATAAGGTCGAATGGCAAATATAATTAGTCTACACCATCCGAAATCGAATTATGAGGGGAGGGGGGGGCTGATCTATATAACTTTTTATTTTCTTGTTTCGATAAAATATTGTATCCGTGAGAATTTTTAACCTCGATATTACGATGGATCTTTTAACTTTTTATGAATGTAATCCTCTAACTAAAAAAAAACAAACCAACAGTACAGGTACTAGTAAGACATCGTGACATCAAAACGTATTTAACGATTTTAATAAAAATGAATATCTGGGGAGTGAAAAATATATTTTGAGGGATGTTTTATTGATGGCATGTTTTTAAAAACGTGGAAAATATAAAAAATAAGTGATTTTTTAAAATGGGTTTTTAAGGATTGTCTTACACAATAAATAAAATTGTAACCCTGTAAAAATAACTAAATTTAAAGTTAGTCCAGTTTCTTTAAACAAGCTTTCTTTTCACTAACTAGATTAACCTTGATTTTACTCGCAACGGTGGCTACGCGGACAAAGGCGTCTTGTCTAGTCTTACGGTTGATGGTTAAGGGAAGGGGGAGGTATGAGGGGAATGTGGAATTTCCTAAAGGGTAGCCCAAACTATTTTTTTTTATCTAGATGGTTTTCCAATCTCATTCCACGTAAATACAGGTGTAGGATTGATACGTTTCTTTCGATAAAAGTATCAGATTGCTACTATTATTTTTATAATAGTATAAGATTGATACTTTTCTTTCAATAATAGTACGAGATTGATACTTTTCTTTCAATGATAGCACGAGATTGATACTTTTCTTTCAATAATAGTACGATATTGATACTTTTCTTTCAATAATAGCACGAGATTGATACTTTTCTTTCAATAATAGTAAGAGATTGATACTTTTATTTCAATAATAGTACGAGATTGATACTTTTATTTCGATAATAGTACGAAATTGATACTTTTATTTCAATAATAGTACGAGATTGATACTTTTCTTTCAATAATGGTACGAGATTGATACTTTTATTCAATAATAGTAAGAGATTGATACTTTTCTTTCAATAATGGTACGAGATTGATACTTTTATTTCAATAATAGTACGATATTGATACTTTTCTTTCAATAATAGTATGATATTGATACTTTTCTTTCAATAATGGTACGAGATTGATACTTTTATTCAATAATAGTACGAGATTGATACTTTTATTTCAATAATGGTACGAGATTGATACTTTTATTCAATAATAGTACGAGATTGATACTTTTCTTTCAATAATAGCACGAGATTGATACTTTTCTTTCAATAATAGTACGAGATTGATACTTTTATTTCAATAATAGTACGAGATTGATACTTTTATTCAATAATAGTACGAGATTGATACTTTTCTTTCAATAATAGCACGAGATTGATACTTTTCTTTCAATAATAGTACGAGATTGATACTTTTATTTCAATAATAGTACGAGATTGATACTTTTCTTTCAATAATAGCACGATATTGATACTTTTATTTCAATAATAGTACGAGATTGATACTTTTATTTCAATAATAGTACGATATTGATACTTTTCTTTCAATAATAGCACGAGATTGATACTTTTCTTTCGATAATTAGTACGAGATTGATACTTTTATTTCAATAATAGTACGAGATGGATACTTTTATTTCAATAATAGTACGAGATTGATACTTTTATTTCGATAATAGTACGATATTGATACTTTTCTTTCGATAATAGTACGAGATGGATACTTTTATTTCAATAATAGTACGGGATTGATACTTTTATTTCGATAATAGTACGAGATTGATACTTTTATTTCAATAATAGTACGAGATTGATACTTTTCTTTCAATACTAGTACGAGAATGATACTTTTCTTTCGATAATAGTACGAGAATGATACTTTTCTTTCGATAATAGTACAATATTGTTACTTTTCTTTCGACACAAGTACGATATGACTACTTTAATGCCCACACTTGATCTATTGGTGCCTTCTTAGAAACAAGAGAGCATCTCCCCGCGAGCTAACGTGGAACAAGATGGAACATCCGAGGGTGAACGAACGGGAGGCCGCTGACTTCCGACGACGTGGTGGTTCGGCCGTCGACCTTCCTCAAAGTCAAAATACCCCCTCCCCCCAAGCCCTTGACCATCTTTTTTTTCCACGACAAAACTGTCCGCGGCTCATGATACACTCACTCATTGACAGCAATTTTTTTTTGTCACCCCGTTTCAGTGCAAGTTTTTAGCTATACACACACGTGGACTTTTTTTTTTTAGCATCGCGTCNTTTTTAGCACCGCGTCTTACTACCCGTTCGGGTTATACGCACTTACGCTAATGTGTAATGGTAGGGTGATTGTGAGATGAAATGGAGGACCTACAGTTTAACGTGGGATCCGAACCACGGTGGAGGCCTGGTATTCCCCACATTCACAAGATGTATTGTTAGGGGTGAAGGAAGGGTTTGGTAATCAGATAAATCTATGCCGGGACCGGGGATTAAACCCCGGCCGCCAGCACAGAAGTCTGACACCTTACCCCCTAGACCGCCAGGTCACCTCTTTCGGTATAGACAGAGAGAGAAAGTGAATGAACTGGTTCTAGAGAATTCAGCTGAACAGTCATGTCGATGCTATTTATCCTTATATCTTGCTTTCGTAACGACGAATTTAAACCAAGGTCGATCGTTAAGGCGCTAGAATAATAATAATAATAATAAAACAAAACACTATACATGCAAATCGAAATTATATTTTAAGCGAATACAAGTCACTAAAAGACACCGAAATATCTCGAGACATTTTTTTTACCAACTTTTTCTTTAAGCACGGAGGTTTTCAAACTATAATCCGCGGGCCAAATCCCCCTTTGACAAAAGATTACCTAGTAAAAATAAATAATACGGTTTACCACACAAAATACTTTCTCTTTAAACTTAAAAAAAATGAAGACATTTACTAAAAAAAAAACCTTGCGATATATGTGAAATTATATAATATACATTGTTGCAAAAACAACGATAGAAAAAAGTTGTATCCCTGTACCACAAAATTCCCATTTTCCAGACCTCAGTTTAAAAACAAACATATTTGCCAATAGCTAAAAAAAATTATTGGTTTTATAAAAATATTTTTCAGATAAAAGTTTTTTTTTTAATTTTAAACAGAAATAAAACTTTACAAATATAAGATAATTCATATCTCAAATAGTTTAGATATAATTAATATTGAAAATACCAGCTTATATAAAGTTTCCTCAAAAACCATTTTCATGGTAAAATGAGTGTTTCAATTTTTTTTGTACTTCAGTAAATTAACACTTAAGGTTAGATTCTTATTCCTAAACTCCTCGAAGGAAACTCACAAATTGCTAAAATTGTTTCGACTCTAGGCGCGGACGAACACCACCATGAAAACACTTTTTAAGGTTTACTGGGTCATTTAGCATCATTATTCATCAAAATCTCGAATACATTTTCTTTTTACAAGAAAGTAAACAATGAAAACCAACTATTTCAACAATGAATACCGAAATGATGGTGCTGCTGTACACATTGCAATACAATAAAATACATTACGTTACCACAACATAACAATCCATAACAATATATAGCAATACATAGCCATACATAGCAATGCATACAAATACATAAAATACCCAACAATACATAACAATGCATACAAATACACAAAATAGCTCAACAATACATAGCCATACATAGGAATGCATACAAATACATAAAATACCCAACAATACATAACAATGCATACAAATACACAAAATACCCAAAAATACATAGCCATGCATAGCAATGCATACATACATACATACATACATACATACATACATACATACATACATACATACATACATACATTACATACATTTCACATATTGCATACATAACATACATTGGATACATACATCGCATACTTTAGATGCATTGCATACATACATAACATACATCGCATACATTACATATGTTGCATAAACTACATATATTTCTGCATACATTACATATATCTCATACATTACATACATATGTAATGTATTTTTTTAACAAGTTTTATTTGTTTGTATCTAGGCCGTTACTCTTTCAGGGAGTTTCTATAAAATCAACCTTATTCATCCTTACCCTCATTAGTGTAAATAGGGTGACCTGGCGGTTTAGGGGTAAGGTGTCAGACTTCTGTGCTGGCGGCCGGGGTTCAATCCTCGGTCCAGGGACAGATTTATCTGATTACCAAACCCTTCNCCGGCACAGATTTATCTGATTACCAAACCCTTCCTTCACCTCTGACAAGACATCTTGTGAATGTGGGGAATGCCAGGCCTCCACCGTGGTTCGGATCCCACGTTAAACTGTAGGTCCTCCATTTCATCTCACAATCACCCTACCATTACACATTAGCGTAAGTGCGTACTATAGTCCGAATGGGTAGTAAGAAGCGGTGATAATAATAATAATAATAATAATTAGTGTAAATATAAGCGAAAAGTAGGGATGGGTAGTAAGAAACAAAGAGAGCCGTGTCGTCTGGCCAAGCTAAAGGAATATTACTCCGGTAACATCGAGCTTGACCTGATTCGGTATAGACGGAGTGTACTGCTACTTAGAAATCTAATTATATAACTATTATCCACCCTTCCGCCCAAGGGCGAACTTGGATCAAAAGGGAGGTGACCTTGGACACCCGTGCCAAAGGCTGCTATTTGAAAATGAAGATAATAAAAAAAAACACCCCGAAATACATTTTCTACCCTTTTCATTTTTTGAAGGTCATGAAACAAGACCCTCAACGCACAAAACCCTTATTTATTAAAGATGTTAAATTTGATCTGTTAAAAAAATAAATACTAAACCTTTTTTTCTCCCCCACTGTGTCTTATAGATTCATTCTTTTTAAAAAGATTTAGCAAACAATTCTGAATGAGAAAATTAAAGAGTTAAAATTAGATAAAGTTGTTATAAATAAATATTCTTTCTTATAGCAAAATTAATATATCTATTTATTAAAACCCGCCTCGGTGGCGTAGTTGGCTAGCGCGCTAGTCGTGTTGAGCCCGACTGCTGAGGACGGGGAGATCGAGGTTCGAATCTCGGTCGGGTGAACTGGGGTAGGTTTTTTCTAAATGGTTTTCCATTCTCCCTCCACGCAAATGCGGGTTCACTTTCTCTAATTCAACCTTCCCAATTCCTAATCCTTTAGAGTAATTAGTACTTAAAGCGTATAACCCGAACGGGTAGTAAGACGTGGTGCTAAATATTATTATTTATTAAAAATAATTAGAATGTTTAAAAAAAACTAGTCTTATTAACAAAGAGTGGTTATATTTGGATTATTTATTTCAGTGGCCGCATGGTCTAAGGCGCTACTCTCACAGTAGACTAGACTGCCGATGACGGGGAGATTGTGTTTCGATTCGTAGTCGGGTGTAATGAGGGTGGGTTTAAAAAAAAATTGTTTTCTACTCTCCCTCCACGCAAATTTGTGTACACTTCCTCTAAATATAACCTTCCTAATCCCTAAAACCACTATCTTAATTAGTATATGAGCGTATAACCCGAACGGTTAGCAAGGCCCGGCGCTAAAAATAAAATTAATTAGTTTGCGTTGCTGCAACCGTTTAAACACACCTGCTAGGCGGGTAGTAGAAGAGAAAGGCGCTAGGAAATATTCATTAGCGTTTGACACAAACCACGCTATATCTTTAACAACACAAAATGATCCAAATTATCAATTAAAACACGAATTTAAATAAAGCGATATCCGAAACACCTTATTTCAGTCGGTAGCATGTCTGTCTACTGAACTATGTCATACCGGGTTCGATTCAGAGCGTGGACAAGAAAATATCTAATTGGGGGAATTAGGTTTGTCAATTTTTTTAATGAATCATTAACACTCGGCAGGGGGGTGGGGGGGCTGGGTGTTGTGTCTCTTTTATATTTAAAGTAGTTTACAAATCGTGTGCTGATATAATAATTCTGTTTAGAAAGTGCACGTTAAATGACTAAATATATATATATATATATATATAAACAAAACGTTAACAATATAAAACT
Source organism: Timema shepardi (assembly GCA_902151425.1). Taxonomy (NCBI): domain Eukaryota; kingdom Metazoa; phylum Arthropoda; class Insecta; order Phasmatodea; family Timematidae; genus Timema; species Timema shepardi. The sequence goes on along the minus strand of CABFVX010004285.1, from coordinate 7,589 downwards.
GTAATATTGTAACCCCCGAGATTTTCTAGGACTGTATTAATTTTAATAATTAGTTTACATATATATTTAGCACCACGTCTTACTACCCGTTCGGATTATACGCTTTAAGTACTAATTAGTCTAATGGATTAGGAATTGTGAAGGTTGAATTAGAGGAAATGAACCCGCATTTGCTTGGAGGGAGAGTGAAAACCATTTAGGAAAAAACCTCAGTTCACCCGACCGAGATTCGAACCTCGATCTCCCCGTCCTCAGCAGTCGAGCTCAACACGACAAGCGCGTTAGCCAACTACGCCACCGAGGCGGGTAATTCGTTTACATACCGTGGACTTAAATACTCCAAGTATATCACCTTACTTACAAACTAACTTAATTTTAGAAATACCCTTGCAGTTAATTCCCTACTGTGCAAGTATACGTCCAGATTATACTAATTATTATATTTTACGATCTCCCGAGAATCAAACTTGGGATCTTTAACCCAACTAAACTACTGAACGAGCTAACTTTAATCCAAATGTCTTAGGAAGGGTCCTTTAGAAAATACAAAACACATTATAAGCGATCGACATTTATAACATTTCACTGTAATATTAGTTTTGTTTTATAGATGTTGTTAATATCTATCAAAGGTGACAGCTGGAGATCACATGACTTGACGTATGAAAACGTAAAAGTATATCAGGTAGCTTTTCTAGCTGTCTGATAAGGTTCTTCCTATAAACATTGGACTGTATTAACTGTTCTAGCTGTCAGATAATGTTCTTCCTACGAACATTGGACTGTAGTAACTTTCCTATCTGTCAGATAAGGTCCTTCCTATGAACATTGGACTGTATTAACTGTTCTAGCTGTCAGATAATGTTCTTCCTACGAACATTGGACTGTGGTAACTTTCCTATCTGTCAGATAATGTTCTTCCTATGAACATTGGACTGTAGTAACCGTTCTAGATGTCAGATAAGGTTCTTCCTATAAACATTGGACTGTAGTAACTGTTCTAGCTGTCAGATAAGGTTCTTCCTATGAACATTGGACTATAGTAACTTTTCTAGCTGTCAGATATGGTTCTTCCTATGAACATTGGACTGTAGTAACTGTTTTAGCTGTCAGATAAGGTTCTTCGTATGAACACTGGACTGTAGTAACTGTACTAGCTGTCAGATAATGTTCTTCCTATGAACATTGGACTGTAGTAACTTTTCTAGCTGCCAGATAAGGTTCTTCCTATGAACATTGGACTGTATTAACTGTTCTAGCTGTCAGATAAGGTTCTTCCTATGAACATTGGACTGTAGTAACTGTTCTAGCTGTCAGATAAGGTTCTTCCTATGAACATTGGACTGTAGTAACTTTTCTAGCTGTCAGATAAGGTTCTTCCTATAAACATTGGACTGTAGTAACTGTTCTAGCTGTCAGATAATGTTCTTCCCATGAACATTGGACTGTAGTAACTTTTCTAGCTGTCATATAAGGTTCTTCCTATAAACATTGGACTGTATTAACTGTTCTAGCTGTCAGATAAGGTTCTTCCTATATACATTGGACTGTATTAACTGTTCTAGCTGTCAGATAATGTTCTTCCTATGAACATTGGACTGTAGTAACTTTTCTAGCTGTCAGATAAGGTTCTTCCTATGAACATTGGACTGTAGTAACTTGTCAAGCTGTCAGATAAGGTTCTTCCTATGAATATTGGACTGTAGTAACTTTCCTAGCTGTCAGATAAGGTTCTTCCTATGAACATTGGACTGTAGTAGCTTTTATAAATGTCAGATAAGGTTCTTCCTATGAACATTGGACTGTAGTAACTTTCCTAGCTGTCACATAAGATTCTTTCTGTGAAGATTGTACCTTAAGTAGTCAGACAAAGCCATAGAATTTTTTTTTGTAGAATTAGATGTAAGAAATCAATATCTTTAAGATATTCTTTGATATCACGTCCAATTACTCGTTCAGGCTAACCGTATATTTACACTAACGAATAGCTATGGGGAAAAAAGTTAAACAATTTGAAATTAAGTGTACACGTATTTGAGGAATAGAGAATTGTTAAACTCATTAAGGAAATAACATCTCAGTATAATGAGGACAGGATTCGAATCCCAACCTCTCAATGTCTTGTAAGACTAGCCTATAAGAGACTAACACCTTTCTAACACGCGCCCACAATCGACATATAAACGATGACTATATATACATCGGTGTCCACATAGTATAAGGCGTCACTCTCGTAGTAAACTGATCTGCCAATGATGAGGAGGGTTTGGGTTCGAGTAATGATGAGATTTACCTTAGATGGTTGTCCCCCCCTATAAATGTCTCCCACTTTCTCTCCGCGTGAATGTGGATACATTTCCTCTACAATTTTACCCTCCTCATCCGTAAATTGTTGTAACCCGAACTGTTAGCAAGACACAATGAAAACAAAACAGTAGGTAAGTTCTCGAATCAACAAGTAAAAAGGGGAAGGGGTCAAGTCTGACCTTGAACACCGTGGGGAGGGGTAGAGGGGGGGGGATGACCCTAAACAACCTCGTTTCGGGTGTGTGGGTGTAAAGTGGGTTAAGACAAGAGATGAAGCTTCGGATGGACTAAAAACCTTGAGAGAGAGAGAGGGAGATAAAAAAAATGGAAGAGAGAAGATGTTGGTCGGTGTGCACCACCTCCTCTATTCCCCTATATTCCTCTTCATCGAGAGTTCAAGGTCGGACTTAGAGCTCCAGAGACCAATGTACCGGCCCGGGCGGATATACTCGCCTCGACGGAACAAAACGCCACAGGACAGAGAGAGAAACTCGTCAAAAGAGACGTTGACGGACTCACCCCACATTATCGAACCGTCTCTAAAAGGACAGTTTCATATTATGTTTATGAATCACTGAATGTACCCAGATAAGTTTTTTTTTNAGAATGTACCCAGAGAAGTTATTTTTGTACCATATAATGTATGTGGTTTCATTTGATGAACTACTTGGTTTAGTGGATAAAAATATTGTAAAACGTGATACCATCTTGAGGAAGAGTATTTATTATTCCTGCTGAAAGACTTGTTGTGATATTGGTGCCCAACTGCCTGTTGTAGTTTGATTCGCGTTTCTACCGCTAGGCGGTTTCAACGCCTCCAGAGGTAGCGGTCAAAACGCTGCTCTAGACCAAAACTTGATAACAAGGGTTTCGTTCAATCGCGCAGCTGTTAGCGTTTTAACCGATAGTGTGGTATAGGCCTTAGAGGCTGAATTTTCCGCGCGGGGAATTTTTTGCTTACCGAGACGGCTCACTTAAGTATATTCGATACCGGTAAGAATATAAGAATCGAATATTTGTCACCCCGATGCTACCAACCTTGAGAAGTGAACTTCAATCTCCCGCGCTAATATCAATCCGGTCCGCTGCCTAGACCTACCACGACGTGACCAACTTACGAACGGACGAGTGTATACTGTAGGGAGGTGTTAAGGTGCGAATAAAGCTGGTTTGTCACTTCTTTGTATGCTAATCACTTTCACTTGAGACATTGGTTTGGAAAACAACCAACTATTTGAACATATCTTATGCTAATGAGATTACTGTTGATAATTTTACTATTGATGACTAATCACATACGTGATACATATGGGAAGATGTCTACAGTAGTCCCATGGTTTCTTTGGTGCTGACTGACGGCTTTAAAAAGTAACCAGACCAAATTATGTATCCCTACGTCAAACCAAATGATCTTCAAAAACATGTGTTTAGCAGCTGTCACTTCTGACATTCGAAATTTAGATATATACCTAGATGTTGACTGTCAGAAGTCAGCTGTGAGCTGTCATTCAGCACCAAAGAAGCCACGGGGCTACTATAGCTATACAGGCAATGGAGGTGGAAGACAGATTATGAGGTTATGTCTGGAACGCGAATCAAGGGGCAATGTTTATACCAAAATAGTATTTGTATAAAATAAAAAAAAATATTTCTCCAGTAGAAACCTAGAGTTTAATTCTCTTCACACGTTGATATCAACAGTTGTTGATATATCCGTCGAGGGTGTCCTGGAATTTAATGACAACTATTTAAATTCATTTAAAAAGTTTCTCATCTAATGCTACTATGCTCATGACAGATATTCAACAACTGTTGATATCACCGTGTGAAGTAAAATTATAATCCATGTTTCTACTGGAGTATTATTTGATTTTTTTTTGACCAAAAAATTGTTTAATTATAAAACTGCAAAAAATACTTGCCCTATCTCAGCCTCCCCCTCCTTAAGGGTGCAGCTATATAAGAGATCACTCAGGAATGTTCAGAACTTTTAGAAATTCCGGCTTATTTATAAACCGTTTTGATATTTTATCAAATTGTTTTTTAACCAAAATGTAGGCGTAAACTATGACTAGCCGAAAAAAAAAACTAAGTTTAAAATTTATAAGATAAACTCGTGTGATAAGTTACATAAACCCCAATAATACAATCCCACATTATCTTAAAATGTTCTGTTGTAGCCTTATAAAAACATGACTTTATTTGTTAAAGGAAGGATAGGAAAAGGTTTATTACCTTTTTTTAAAAATCTTTAATTATTTAATTTTTTTAACATAACAGAAACCTGCTTATGTAATCTAGGCATAATATATATGTGTTACGTAACACTGTGGTGCACCCACCCTCTTCACCATGTAACACCATGTAGACTTTACAACTAACTCACATGTAACACCATGTAACACCATGTAGACATTACAACTAACTCCTGTAACACCATGTAGACATTACAACTAACTCATGTAACACCATGTAGACATTACAACTAACTCATGTAACACCATGTAACACCATGTAGACATAACATACGATCCTCCAAACACACCAAGATGGACGTGTGAAGTGTCCGATGTTGTTGTTGGAATGTATTCTCGTTAAGACCTCCTGTTAGGGGGGCAAGGGACAGAAAAAAGTCGGCCATTGCACCGAAAAGGTAGAGGTCAGCGGAGGTCAACCATAGAGCATTCACTCCCGTCATATCCGACTTTATAAAGACGGGTCTGGTCTCGTGGTCAGCGCTCTCTACCTACCTCTCTCTAGGCCCGGTCCCCCCTCGCTCTCATATGACAAGGATCAGCCCCTTTTTACGCTAGTGGTATGGGAAACCTAAGATTCCTTATCGTGTAGGCCATAGGTCAGAACATTGGGTTCGTCCACATAAAAAGTTTAATTTCAATGAGAAGAACCTTATCTGACAGCGAGAACAGTTACTACAGTCCAATGTTCATATGAAGAACCTTATCTGACCACTAGAACAGTTACTACAGTCAAATGTTCATAGGAAGAACCTTATCTGACAGCTAGAAAAGTTACTTACAGTCCAATGTTCATAGGAAGAACCTTATCTGACAGCTAGAACAGTTACTACAGTTCAATGTTCATAGGAAGAACCTTATCTGACCACTAGAACAGTTACTACAGTCCACTGTTCATAGGAAGAACCTTATCTGACTGCTAAAAACGTTACTACAGTCCAATGTTCATAGTAAGAACCTTATCCAGCAGCTAGAACAGTTACTACAGTCCAATGTTCATGGGAAGAACCTTATCTGACAGCTATAACAGTTACTACAGTCCAATGTTCATAGGAAGAACCTTATCTGACCGCTAGAACAGTTACTACAGTCCAATGTTCATAGGAAGAACCTTATATGAGAGGTAGAACAATTACTACAGTCCAATGTTCATAGGAAGAACCTTATTTGACAGCTAAAAAAGTTACTACAGTCCAATGTTCATAGGAAGAACCTTACCTGACATCTAGAACTGTTACTACAGTCCAATTTTCATAGGAAGAACCTTATCTAACAACTAGAAAAGTTAAATACAGTCCAATGTTCATAGGAAGAACTTTATCTGACAGCTAGAAAAGTTACTACAGTCCAATGTTCATAAGAAGAACCTTACCTGACATCTATATAAGTTACTACAGTCCAATGTTCATAAGAAGAACCGTATCCAACAGCTAAAAGGCTACTAGATCTATTTTCATGTATTAATACGTCAAGTCTTGTGATCCAAAGCTGTCACTTTAATAGATGTGATATATTATGTTATTACTTTACACACCAGTCCTTATATCCAATATAGTCAATACGTTGTTGGCATGACGAATAGTAATTGTATCTGAAAAATGTCAGGTGCATATTAACTTCGAGTGGATGGAGTATATCTTCCCCATATACAATAACTGACAACCTTGCAGTAGTGGGACTATAGCTATAAAACATATAATAACTGACAACCTTGTAACGGATGGGGTGTACCTATCAAACTTACAAGAACAGAAAACCCTAGTGGATGGAGTATAGCTACAAAATCTACAATAACATGACAACCTTGCAGTAGTGGGACTATAGCTACAAAACATATAAGAACTTACAACCTTGTAACGGATGGGGTGTAGCTATCAAACCTACAAGAACAGAAAACCCTATTGGATGGAGTATAGCTTCCCAATATACAATAACTGACAACCTTGCAGTAGAGGGACTATAGCTACAAAACATATAAGAACTGACAACCTTGTAACGGATGGGGTGTAGCTATCAAACCTACGAGAAGTTAACAATCCCAGAGTTTCAAGGCCCGCGTCAAGGTCGAACAATGACCACCAACTAGACCGAACCCATTTCCACGATGAAATCATTAATACTTAATTAATTGATAATACGATTATTGCTATCAGGAGATACTTATTATAATAATTATTAAATCCGCATTTGACAATCAATACGTGGAAAAAAAACAACTTACTACTGGTTACCTAAAAGAAAAACAAATGACAAGAGAGGTGCGAATAGAAATGAAAGCATCGTTGACAATAAATGAAACGGTCGCCATTATCTAAACGCATCGTGCCTTCATTTATCTGTCTTTAAGTATCAATTAATAAAACACCTTTTACATATATTTTGGTCAGTTTAATTAAAAATTAAAAATTAAAAATGGAACTGAAAATATTTATTATGTTTATATAATTTTGGTTAAAGTGTTTTTGTTAACGAGCTTTACTGGACAGAGATCGTAGTTTCTCATTGGGTGACGTGATATCACGTGATTAAGGACACAACATTTTTTTTTAAATATAGAGACAGTGGCGGAACGTGGAATGTAGTTAGTGTAAGCGGAGCAACTGCTAATTGTTTCAGTTATTTAATTAATTTATTTAGCACCGCGTCTTACTACCAGTTCGGGTTATACGCTTTAAGTACTAATTGCGCTAATGGATCAGGAATTGCGAAGGTAGAATATAGAGGAAGTGAATCCAAATTTGCATGGAGAGAGAGAGTGGAAAACCATTTAATAAAACCACCCCTAGTTCAACCAACCGAAAAGTTAAACCTTGACCACTCCGTCCTCAGCAGTCTAGCTCAACACGAAAATAGCGCGTTAGCTATCTACACCACTAAGGTGGTAGGGAGAGATCATAATTAATATGGGTAAAGTTTTAGTAACTTGTTTAGCTGTCAGATAAGGTTCTTCCCATGAACATTGGCCTGTAGTAACTTTTCTAGCTGTCAGATAAGGTTCTTCCTATGAACATTGGACTGTAGTAACTT
>CABFVX010004284.1:50324-65231 GCA_902151425.1 Timema shepardi | reverse complement strand
GTAATAAACATTTTCTCTCCTCCCTGAACTTACTGCGTTTGAGCAATTACCCCATAATGAATGTTAAACCAAAGAAATAAACTACAACATGTTTACGTTCGTCTAACAATACCATTTCTAGCCAGTCACTCACACGTTCGAATAATTGAATAAAATTATACGATAACTGATTCTTATTAGTTACATTTAAATTTAAATTATTCGACTATAAATTATCCGGTACGGTGTTCATGAGCCTTATGAAATACTACAATATCCGCGGGCGGATATCGGTTGAAGCTCTCGGATGCGTACGTTAGGATAAAGTTCACTGATGCGGATATTGAGGATTTGTAGGTAAGGGTTTAATTTTGATCATACGCTTAAGATTCAATTCTATGGATGTGTTTATTTTATTACTTTTTTTTACGGTATTTAACGTGTGCTTTCTTAACCGAATGATTATATCACAACGCGATTAACTTTATTCTAGAGCAGACACAACACCTAGTCTAGTCTTTCAACTGTTATAGAAGAAGCTTCACTTTATACGAGGATTTTTTTTTCAATGCAAGGTATAGGATCTATTACTCTTAAAAACCTGAAGACTAACGTGCTATTACTTTTTTTTATCGCCACGTTTTACTAGTTCAGGCTATACGAAAATATAATAACTATAGTGGGTTAAGAATGAGGAAGGACGTATTTTGGGGGTAATCTATCCGAATCGTGAGGAAGGATAGTGGGAAAACATTTACCGGGATTCCAAAACACCGATATTCGCGTTGGGAACCTTTAATTCCTTAATCCAAGTTTATTTAATCTTAACCTGATATTTTAAATAAAATTGTGATTTTTTTAACATGCCAAGAATCATTAGCCTCTTGTTTGTTATATGCGTGATGTATTCTCATGTATGTGCTTTCTTTTTTTTAAATCCAAACTGCAAATAAAAGTGACATGTAAATTTGTGAAAGTTTGTTTTTTTAGCGTTGCATCTTACTACAGGTTTGGGTTATACGCTTGTGTAGTAATTGCACTAATGGTTTTGGGCATTAGGAAGGTTATATTTCTTAAGAAGTGTAACCACATTTTCCTTAAGTGAACGTGCTAAAACCATTTCGGGAAAAAACCACCCTCATTAAACCCAACCGAGATTCGAACCTCCATCTCTCCGTCATTGGCAGTTTAGTTTACTTCGAGACTAGCGCTTTAGACCATGCGGCCACCGAAGCAGGGGTGAAAGTTTTTACTAAGTTAATATCTGTGTAATAATTTTTGTAAATTTAAGTTAAAACATAACAAATTATGATTGAAGAAATTGACTTGATACTATGAATTTTCATAAGCATTACTTTCTTTCTATTTCGGGTTTACTTAGCTTACAACTAAGACTTTATTATTATTATTACTATTATTATTATTATTATTATTATTATTATTAGCACCACGTCTTACTACCCGTTCATGTTACTTGCACTTACGCTAATGTGTAATGGTAAGATGGTTGTGAGATTAAATGGAGGGCATACAATTTAACGTGGAATCCGAACCACGGTGAAGGCCTGGCATTCTACACATTTACAAGTTGTGATTAATACACGCCTATCAGAAGTGAAGGAAGGGTTTGGCAATCGAATAAATCTGTGGCGAGACCGAAGATTGAACCCCGGACCCCCAGCATTTAGGTCCGACAGCTTATCCCTAGACCACCATATCACCAAGACTTTGTTAAAATTCTGAACAACCATTTATACTTTACAATCTAACAGATAGTCCTATATGTTTCCTTTCTCTCTCTCTCTCTCTCTTTGAACACCTGGAAGTAGTATATTGGCTAGAAGTGGTTTACAAACATTTTAAGGCAACCACCTACAAGTCCCATAAACTCATTCCTATACCTTCTACCCTACTCTATAAAACTGCGTTATTCAGAATAGCAATTTGCATGACCCACTGAAGAAAATAATAAGACAATAATTAACATTTTATTACATATTTATTTAAAAACCAATAAAGACTTTTTAGTTTCGTTAATAAAACAAAATTGATGGCAATATGTTCTCTTCATTTAAAAAGTTTGTCATAACGTGCTAATGTGCTTGTGATAGATATTCAAGAACCGTTGATATCCCAGTGTGAAGAAAATTAATCTTTATGTTTCTACTGAGAGCAATATTTGAATTATTTTGGGCAAAAAAAAAGTGTTGCTATAAAAACTGTAAAAAAAACACTGACCCTCTGTCGCGTTTCCTAAACTCCCACCTTAAAGTCACTTGGAAAGGGTGTAAGATCCCCTCCCCCAGAGTAATCCTACAAACCCTCAGGAGGCAATACATCCCATTTTTTAGTGAGCCACTGTGTAGGCTATGTCCCCAAAAGGGGTACGCAATTGGCTAAAGTTTTTGGAAACACTGGTTTAGGAGATGATTCATCGCGAGTAATGGTCGAATTAGAAGTGAAGAAGTTTCCAAGCACCTGCCGACACTGACCATACACTCTTCCTGCGATTATATGTCCCGCCGCTCAGCTGGTATCTGCAACGGAAGTTACCAAGATGGAAATCTAGTCTTGTTCTTCGAAGCGCGGAAAACGATACGCCTTTATTTATGTATCATCTCTTGGAATTATAAACTATCCCATGAGCTCTTGTAGATCTGTTATTTCGAGAGATAATAATTTTGTGTAATCCGCTTGGTCTAACGTGCTACTCTCACAGTAGACTATATTGTCAATGACGGGGAGATTGAGGTTCAAATATCGGTCGGGTCTACTGATGGTGGGTTTTTTTCAAAATTGTTTTCCACTCTACATCCAAGCAAATGTGGGTAAACTTCCTCTAAATATAACCTTACTGATCCATAAAAAACCATTAGCGTAATTAATACATGCGTCAGCGGAAACTTAAGGACCCTTATGTTAGATTTTTTGTGTCTGAGCGTACATCAAGGTTGAAAACAGTATTCCACTCTTGTATTCATACGAGAATTTAATACGATAGTGAAGACTTTCTGACGATATGTCAGGTTTTATACGTTTTAGTGTACATTTAAAGTTGAAAACCGTCCTTTGGTCTTGTGGCCATAAGAAACTTTAATGCGCTAAGGGAAAACTAAGGACCTTATGTCATGTTTTGTGCGTTTTAAAGTTCATTCAAAGTTGAAAACCATGTTTCACTTTTATAGTCATAGGAGACTTTAATGCGCTAATGGAAAACTAAGGACCTTATGTCGTGGTTTTGTACGTTTTAAAGTTCATTCAAAGTTTAAAACGAGGTTTCACTCTTAGGAGACTTCAATGCGCTAGTAGGAACTCCAGAATTTCATATCACGTTTTGTGCATTTGAGTGTACGTCTAGGTTGAAACCCGTCTTTGGATCTTCGTGTCATACGAGACTTCAACGCACTAGCAGCCCCCCTGTGGTCCCCCCACCCCCGTTCCCCAGCTGAAAGGTTGAGGACCCATGGAATGGGCCCAAGAGGAAGTTGCCAGTTAATATATGGCACCGGGCGCGTGGCGGAAGGCCGTATCTTCTCTCGAAATATTCGTTGCTTTGGGGAAATATTCGTTTCTTAAAACACCTGTCGGCTAATGCGCTGTTATTTTTTTAATCAACCTGTCCAGTATCCTTTTTTAAATTTTTTGTTCTTGCTTCCTTTCACCATTTTTTTTCTGTTAGTTTTTATTTTATTTTTTACTTAATAATTTCGATAATTTTGTGAGTTTTGTACTTTTATTATTTAGGCATTTTATCTTTAAAGTTAATCTGTTAATTTTAGTTGTTTTTTTTAACTATTCATTAGTTTCACGCTATAAGTAAAAACAAAGTTTTAGTAATACCTTACAATGAACGCCGAATTACTCAAATTTTATCCACCTTTGAGCCCCGTGAGTACTAAGAAACTTTGACCTCACAAGGATGCAAATCAGCAAAGGCAGTTGGGTTAAGAGAGTAAAACAAAACGCCTTAAATGCCTTGCCTCCAAATGAGCGCATTGTTTTTAAATAAATATCTCATCCATTTTCATTCAAAGCCCTTATCATTTTCAACTCATTGGTCATTAATACAATTCACCACGAACTAGCTTGGGTTTCCATTTGTTCCATTATTGGCTTTCTCATATAGATAAACTATTGTAATCGTGAAAATGTTACAACCTTGAGATTACGATGAATAATTCACGTTTTAGTAGAAATATTCAGATAACCTTCCTCATCGCTAGCACATTAACGTAATTAGTATATATATGTGCAGCCCGGACGGGTAGTAAGACGCGGTGATCAAAGTAAATTCAAGATTTCTTGAATATTTGTCATGATCAGAGAGGTTTTTTTACCAGAAACATTTTTTAATCAATAGAAAAAGTCCTGGCACGTGAAAGATACTCTTGAGATTTCAATTAGGAGAAAATTAAATTAAATGTATCTACTGAAGAAATATTTTATTAATTTTTGTCATTTTTTTCCCACAAAAACTAGAAAAACAATACGGACCTTAATTTCGGACCTGTTCCATCAGACCTTAAACCACAGGATATCGTTCGTGAACCGTGATGGAAACGAGATATGACTCATGACGGATGTTACTCAACACTTTTTACCTCCTCCAGTGCTCTTCTGTTCTCCTGGTACCTAACTCATAGTCATTACAGTGTTTGTTATACACTGCTTCACTTAGTCATAAAGTCACAGTTGCTTTTTTCCTCCTTGCGATTTCTCAACGTCATTTTCTTACATCCGTAGTTCCTCACTTGTTTATTTATTAGCTTTATTTTTTTTAAGTTGTTAATATTGTTTTTTCATGGATGATTCGTGAAATTATACAGTACATTCAAATATTGGCAATCTTCTTGAAACTGTTTTTTTTTTCTCCTCATTTTATATTTATGATATTTTAATTAGAAAGTTTATTCAAATAGCTTCTGGGTAAAGCTGAATTTTTAATTTTAATAAAATATTAATCAAAATTACTTTCATGGTAAGTTTTTCATTATGTTGATAAAATTAATTACTAGTATTATTTATCAATTTTATAGATTTTCTAATGATCGAAGTAAGGGAAAAAAAAATAAGAAAAATGAATCTATTTTTATGACACAGCTGATTTAATTTTGTGTGAGTTGAAATAACCGAATAAAGAATGCATTCGATTCAGTATGGGTAGTAATAAATTGTACCAGTTCAGTGTTTTTAATGTAGTCAAAATCCTTTTAACTATTTTTTTTTATTTGAGGTACTTAACGTGTACTTTCTGAACTATCTGTTTATATCAGCACACGAGTATTTATATGGGTGAGAGGGCCTACTAATGTTTGCCCTCCTAAGGAAGTTGTGCTACGGATTTTATTAATTAAACAAAAATCTGTTCACCCCGACTGGGTTTGAGCCCCACGAACATCTGGTCCTGAGGCGAGCATTTTACCCCAAGACCACTGAGGTTATCCTCCGAACTGATAACGGTTTCAACAAACTCGTAATAATATAACAACTTTCTGTTGTTGTTTGTTTCAGCAAGTCTTAGTTCCCGTTAGGGTTATAAGCATGAGTAAGGTCAAATTGAATTATGTTTTTAATGTTACTTCATTTATTGGGAGACTGGTTAACCGTTTAAGAAAAGCTACAGTAGCCCCGTGGTTTCTTTGGTGCTGACTGACAGCTCACATCTGACAGTCAACATTTAGGTATGTAATTAAATTTTAACGGTCAGAAGTGACGGCTGCTAAACAAATGTTTTTGAAAATCATTTGGTTCGGCGTAGGGATACATAATTTGGTCTGGTAGCTTTTCAAAGCCATGAGCTGTCAGTCAGCACCAAAGAAGCCATGGGTCTACTGTATCTTCAATACACTCGACCCATATTCTAACCCTTATATCCCCGTCATCGGCAGTTGAGTCTATTGTTAGAGTGACGCGTAATAGTGTTTTCTTTCAGAATATACTAAAGCCAACGTACATAATTATTTTTATTTTGTTTTGACCTCTTGGAGAAAGAAGTGTTATTATCGTTACAAAAAAAATTGAAACAGTATTTTGAAAAATGTGGTTTCATGATCCCTCTGAGACCGAAAAAGTGATTTTCGCGATGTCGTCTGTCTGTCTGTCTGTCTGTATCTCGGACTAGAGTCGAAACCATTTTACCAATCGGGCTAAACCTTACTATCTAGGGTTTTTCTAAGGTTCCCCAGAGGATTTTTGTAATTAGATATATAATCTTAAAATCAAAGGTAGTGTACTGAATAACCAAAAGAGATGAAATCGATTTTTATCTGTACTTAATATTTTGATTAATTTTGTACATAAACTGTATTTAAAATTACAAACAAAACGGCAGCTCATTTTCCCAAAGAAATCATTTTTATGGGTACTTTCCAAAAACGGATATTTCCAATTTTGATAGTACCTTCGCAACTATTTGAGATACGAAATAAATTATCATTGTGAAGCGGTAGTACGACTAAAGAGAACAATCTTTTATTAGGAATTTATTTTTATAAAACCAATAGTTTCCGATCTAAGAACAAATTGATATTTTTGATGGAGGTGTGAAATGTGAAATTCATTGTTATGCTCTTTGGTGGATGGAAATGTTCCTATTTTCTTAATTTTTTTGTAACAGTGTATATTGTATGCTCTTTAGTGGAATGTTCCTGCAACGATGTATATTATTTAAGATCACAAATCATACGAGTTCTTAGTATATATATAATGATATATGTATCATATATATTTTTTGATATATATCATATATTAAGATAAAAGATAAAATATATCTTTAAATCATGATGATTCATCAACAATCACGTGTTATCTTGATGTAATAAAGTATAAGAAAACTTACATAAATTAAATGGCAAAACGTGTTTACTACTTTAATGACGAGCTTATCTTCGATTCCGAGTGATAATATAGTAAAGATATATATAAACTTTCCATGATGTACTCAGAGGTTGTTTGTTTTTAAACAACAACAGACAACACATACCACTTATGTTTAAATAGCAGTAAAACCCTTGTCATATACGTTGACACGTCCGACATCTTTATGAGCATCGTTCTTTTTTTTTATCAACAATGGGGAAGAGCCACATTATCTACTCTGATGGTGTATCACCAATTCAATACAGGAATCTTGTTATATCACTTTTAAAATATTTTAATTTATTTTCTTATGTCTTGATGATATGTATTTTTTTTTATATAGCAAGGACGGAATTTTCTTATGCCTTTATTATCTCAAATGTGTTGGAATTGATTCAAATAATATTCACCCATTTAAGATTTAATTAATTTTATCCCCGCGTCTTACTATCTGTTTGGGATTGTACACATATGTAGTCTACTATTTAGGGATGAAGAAGGCTGAATTTAGAGGAAGTGTATCCGCATTTATGTGGAGGTAAAGAGAAAAACCAGCCTGAGTACACCCTATCGAGATTCAAACCTTGATCTCCCCCGATATAGGGGGTCTATTCTACTGAAATAGTAGCGCCTTTGACCATGCGGCTATCAAAGCGGGTAGCCTTTTTAATTGATGAATGCGCCAGACGGGTAATAGTGTCAATATACCGCAATTGTTTGACTATTATTATGCTCATTCTGTGATATAAGAAAGAGACTTCAACACTCGTAGAGAACAGTATCATAAAAGTATTGATTTGTTTAAATAAAATAATAAAAAACAAACCCGTATTATATTAACTTAAAAATGTATTAACAGGGATGAATCATAAGTCCTACCTAATGTTATAACTATTATCAAACATCTCCATTGAATTTTTTTTTAAAGTTGAATTTAGGAATTTATCAAAATAAATAGTATGGTGCACCATACAGACTTTCTATTTTATCTTAATATAAATAAATTTACCAAAATTTCGAGATTTATGAAACTACAGCATATACATTGTTGCATAAATACTCCACCAAAGAGCTTCAATGAAATAATATACATTGTTACAGAAACAATTGAGTAAAGAGGAACATCTTTGTCCACTAAAGAGCAAAACAATTAATCTCAGTAATGTCTGAGCTCCATAAAAAAATGTATTCCAAATAAAGGATTTTAATTTTGAAAAGTACTACAACTTTCATATTAAAAAATAAGTTCTTATTTCAAATAGTTTCGGAAATCTGATCAAAATTTGAAATTTCTGTTTGACTAAGTTAACCTTAAGGTACATGAGAAAATGATAGTAGCAATTTTATTTATTATGTTAAACAATAACAAGATACAAAATATAATTAAAATTGTTAGAGTGGATTTAGAAAAAAAATCTTTTTTTATCCTTTTTTTAAAAACTTCCATTAATTTTATGGTTGTATATTTAATTCCAAAAATCCCTCGAGGGAACCTTATGTTTTACGTAAACCCTAGATACCAAGTTTCAGACCAATCAGTGAAACTTTTTAGTTTCTACAGAAACACAGACAGACAAACAGACAGACAGACGGAATAACCAAAACAATTTTCTCAGTTTCAATGCGACCATGAAACATCTATATTTACCAAAATATCGAGCTCAACTTATTTTTTTTCGACCATCACAATACTTCTCACACCAAGGAGCCGAGAGAAAGTAAAAGTATTAAAATATAAACCCTCTGTAAAACATATTTCCTACCTCATAGTTTTATTAATTTACGTTATAATTGGTTCTACCTCAAATTGTTCTCTTTTTTTTTTTTGCACGGAAGCGTAGCGTATGTAAGGATTCGCTGTGAACAGGAAGGTAATAAAATAATAAATTAGCTAGAAAATAATTCACCAATTAGGAAAGAATGTAAACTCCTGGCGGGGATTCCCACCTCCCAGCTCTTGTGTGGTAATTAAAAGTATCGGCAACACGTTAGTTAACAAATTAATATCTTTGCTAATTGGTTTCCTATAGTTTACATTCTCGGCGTGGACATTGGAAATGGGGGGTATTTAAGTGAAGAAAATAAAATAAAAATTCAAGCAGCCTATCTATTATATATTACAGAACTGTAGCTTACGCCGTCATGGTAGTAAACCAAGTAGAAACAAATAAATGCCAAAGAATGAACCTAAATATTTTTATAATGTTTAAAAGCTACACAAACTAAATTTAGTATAACGCTAGTAGTTGGTAGTGTGTCGGACCTTCTGAGCTGAGGGTTTCTGGCTTTAATTACCGGTGTGGCCGAAAAATGTATTATTAGGGAAACGCAGACGGATAACATTGATTTGAGTTCCAATCCACTTGTTTATCTTTTCAATTATTCGAATTGGGTCCGAGTTGTTTTTAACATTTGTTTGAATTGAGTCCAGGATACAATCTCTATTGTTCTGCCAAAATAAAACTATAGATCAATCTATGTCGAACGTCATGGAGTGCATGTCGAGAGAAAGAAAAAGCCGTTTGTCACTCACGGCTTTAAGTTCCGTTTTCACAAATTGTTAAAGGACGAAGTATGACAGTGGACTTATTGCGAGAGATCTAGTGTTTTAGACATTTTCAGACGATCGTATTATTTTAGCTAGCTATAATTAACCCAACCTAACCTAACCTAACCTAGTCTAGCAAGTTCCTGCCAACAGCCTCCTAGGGACTCAACTCCAAACACCCAGAAATAGGGGTGTAACTTAATTTAATATTTTGGACTCAATTCAATATTTCCCACGCGGATATATTTTTTTTTTTCAAAGTGATGAATTAACAGCTGGGTGTTGTGTTTGTTATAAATTTAAGCTGGTTTGTAAGTCGTGTGCTGATATACTCAGTTGGTTGAGAAAGTACACGTGAAATACCTCAAATCGTAATAGTATATACATTAGGGCTAGGCTTCAGGCAAGTAAGAAACAGACTCTCAACCTTACGGGGGTTTAGCTACGCTCCTTTTGCCAGCTTCAGTCCTTCAACACTGGGCTTCGCTAGTGTCACTGCCGGGTGATGATAGGACTAACCGCAGCGATCCTAGTGGTGAAGGACTCAAGCTGCCACAAGGAGCGCAACCATTTTAACATAGAGGTTGAGTGTCTGGGTATATTATTTGTCTGTGGGCTGACCCGATAAACACTTTAGCAGATATTGCAGGTAACCAATGCCGAGTTATATATATATATTTAATTCTCAATTAATGATTAATTTATTAACTCTCAGCTAAACGACAAAATAACTAAACAGCTATGTATTTACAACTGCGTTAAATTGGTACTTCGACATTAGGCTTGAATGCGCTCTAAGAACTGATCTTGGAGAGCGCTCAGTGAGCAATTGATCGAACGGATCTTGCTTGGAACGCTCACCATGCAGCCGAAGTCTCGCACCACGAGGAAAAGGAAAATACATGATTACTGAACGCGGTTTTGTGCAGCTAGCCCTTAAAGTATGCAATAGCACAATAACGACACGTTATCTTTGACGTATTCGTTGTGTTTGATGTGTGAATAAGTAATGAATTATCGGCGTAAAACATATGCATGATAAAAAATATATTATCCTTGGTCGATTCTGCCAATATCAGCTGATAGATCGGATCTGTTATCGACATTGTCCCAGCCCTAATAGACCTATATACTTATTTACTCTTTATATATATATATATATATATAGCTCACATAGGTGGGTGCATGGGCAAAATGTCAGAATCATGTCTGGTTTTGTTGTGATGTGGAGGTTGAGATTCGAATCCTGGCTGGGTGTGTTAAACGTGTTCTTTCCTAAATGGTTTTTAACTCTCTCTTTTCTCTCTCTCCCCCACGCAAATGAGGATACATTTCCTTAAAACTCAACCTTCCTCATACTTAGCACATTAGTATAATTAGTACATTTACGTCCAGCCTGAACGGGTAATAAGACGCAGTGCTTAAAAAAAATATATCTTTAACCCAAGCGGAATTCTAAAAATGTGGATTTAAACGGTTACTGTACTGATTCGATCCTGTTTTATATACATGCGTGCAGCATCTTCTCTTATCCACCTCTGAAAATATATTTGCCGAGAGATCCTTCTCGAACAAATCTCCTCTGGGAAAGCTTCTTGCTACCGAAAAAACAATGAAGAAGCGAGTCCCCGCCGAAGTAGCTTATAAACCTTCCATCCTTTACACCCCCTCCACTCTTCTTGGACAATCAACACTCGAGAGACAGGTGGAGGGAGGGAGCTGGTGGGGAGGGGGTGAGAGAGAGAGAGAACGTCTTCCTCACCCTCCCACCCCCCTCTTTTTTTTTCGTTGCTGAAACGATCCCATAAACCTTTTCTTTCTTTCCAAAACTTCCAATTAATTTTTGAGACAGTGCCCATCTCAAGACCTGTACATCGCTTTTTCTTCTTCTCGTCGACCACTTCTGGTTTTATGGGTACAGGACGATACAAACGAACTAAAGGATACTGCGGTGTTGGTTTTTTTTCTCACGTGTGGATTCCCCCTCCCCTCCCCACCTCCCCCGACTTCACTCACTCTATCTCCTCCCGTGCCTATGAGGTGTGGAATGTTTTGTGGTAAGACTATTATTGATATGGATAGCCTTAGTGGTGAGGGTCATAAAATTTAGAGCTGAGGGGTGGGGAGGGGGGGGGGAGGAAAATAGCTTCCTTTCGTCTACGTTTTGATATTAAGAGTCTTAAAGTGGGATCCGAAATAGTGTTCTAACTTTTAAAAGGTTCCCAGTAATATAATCTCGGTTATCTTGAATATAGATATATATATTTTAAAGAGATGTCAATGAAATTCGAGCTTATAAACGAATTTGTAAGTGAAACCATTATAATGTAGAATATTAAATGAGTGTCTATGATACCTTTAGCTAAACTGTTATTCTATTATGTTATTTTGGTTGATTTAAAATGTTGGATACAGATTGTGTTGTTGTTTTTTAGTTATTTTATGGAGAACCTTAACTCAATTGGTAACACGTTCTCTTGCTGAATCGAGGGTCGTGGATTCGATTTCCGAAGTTGCTGAAAATGGTATCATTTGTTAAATAAGTTTCCTCTTTCAAGAACTAACTTCTGCGTGAAATCGTTACTGTGTATGCTATAAGATTAAGCTAGTATTAAAGTCGTGTAGTAATATAATAATTTGAGACAGAAAATTCTCGTTGAATACAAGAAATAAAAAAGTTATTTTTATTACCATCATAATCTTCGTTTTCACGCTTAACCTAAATGCAAAAGTTCCATCCATGACAAGAGTTTAAATATTTTTGTACGAATTTATATTATTGTATAAAAAGCTTTAATGATAAAAAAAAAAAAAGCACTTGAAAAGTATTTTTGTCGGACATTTTAGAATTTCAATAATAATTCTTGGTAAATTCATCAAGCGTTCACTTTGGATATAAGATGGAATAATTCGGAGGCATTCATTTTTTCTTTTTATTACTTATATGAATGGATTTCATCTCACAAATATTGGCCAACCGATTCAGTTTTAAAAGCCGGAACGGATCCAAGCATGAAGATCCAAGTCACAGCGCCTTTCTATAGAATAAATTACAGAGTAAAACTAACCACAACAAAAATGTAGCCATCTTAATTAAACCATAACGTGGACCATGGCCGATGCACGTCGATACAGTACCGATACTTCTATCAATGTTTTCATCACATGGACACACAAAAGTTTCTTTTGTCTACTTTGATCGCATACTCCTTTTTATTAATTACTCTATATTTCAATCGAGCTTCTTTTTTGTGAAGTTTTTGAGGCAAACTTGCTTTGTCATAGTTCATAATCGAAACTGGAATTTCACCTAGAACATTATTTATTTTTTCTAATTACACGCTGTCATTATCATTGTTTTGCTTTTTTTTCCCATCACTAAAATATCTGTGTACACGTTTATAATGTATTGGCGATAGTCATAAGATCGTACAGTTTATTATTATTATTATTATTATTATCATCAATAGTATTAGCGCCGCGTTTTACTACCTGTTCGGCTTATACACACTTACGCTAATGTGTAATGGTAGGGTGATTGTGATATGGAATGGAGGACCTATCAGTTTAACGTGGGATCCGAACCACGGTGGAGGCCTGGTATTCCACACATTCACAAGTTGTGATTAATACAAGTCTTGTCAGAGGTAAGGAAGGGTTTGGCAATCAGATAAATCTGTGCCGGGACCGAGGACTGAACCCCGGACCCCCAGCACAGAAGTAAGACACCTTACCCCTAGACCACCAGGTCACCAATCGTACACTTTATTGTACTGTAGAAGCTGCGAAGCTAGGATATGATGTTTTAGTTACGGATTTAGCCGCATCTAAAATCATATTCGTACATTTTTATTTTAAATTACCACCAGACACGGGAATCAAACCTGGAACGTTTGGCCTAACATGACAAGCTGCAGCAAAAATCCTATTCCAGATTCTCCGGTGGTTGTGGCATCAATAATGGCCTATAGTAGCCAATTATTTCCACACGTCCGTCCATCAGAAAATCAGCCTTAAAATTATGGGAGAAGAATGACACTGAAAACGAGATTAATTCTGGATACTTTAATGGTAAGAGTATTGGTTGGCTAGGGCGAGAGTCCCGGTTTCGATAACCATGTCCGGGTGTCCATTTCACCCTCCCCCCCACCCTCTATTCTATTAGTGTAAATATGTTGATATACCGGACGGGTAGTAGGATACTGGGCACCAAAATATCACCTCCTGGAATTGAACTACGGTCTTTTACACTTAACCCACCTCGGTGGCGTAGTTGGCTAACGCGCTTGTCGTGTTGAGCTCGACTGCTGAGGACGGGGAGATCGAGGTTCGAATCTTCCACGCAAATACGGGTTCACTTCCTCTAATTCAACCTTCCCAATTCCTAATACATTAGAGTAATTAGTACTTAAAGCGTATAACCCAAACGAGTAGTAAGACGCGGTGCTAAATATTATTATTATTACTATTATTATCTTTTACACTTGTTGCTGACCACTATAGTCACTTATTCAAGAAAACTGGTTCAGACACCGAATAAGTGTTCCGGGATACAAGTGAGCTCGCTCAAATAACTTCACTTAACACACGCTTCAGGGGCTTAGCGGTCTAAAGCGTCACTATTTTGTTAAGACTGGCCTGTTGATGACGGCGATATCGGAGTTCGAATCCCGGTCAGCTCTACTACTAAGGGCGTAATTTCTCCTAAATTGTTTCCCACTCTCCTTCCAAGCAAATTCGGATAGACTACCTTAAAAATGCTTCCGTTTTCATACTTACTCTATTAGAGTAATCATTATACCACTATAAAGCCACACGGCTGACTCACTCATTGACATTAATGTTTACCCCCTTCCAGATGAGATGGAAACTTGAAATTTGGCAAACTTATAGCTTCTACTCTGTAACCGACGGGAAAGCTCCAAAAAGTTTAAAAAAATAATTTTTAGCCCCCGAAAAAGATTCAAAATTGCAGAGCAACTTTAAAGTATGTGCGGACCTTTCTTCGGAGGTCTTTTGTGGCTAAACGGTAAACTACATAAAGCTTTTGAGAGGGGGGAGCACTAATGTCTACTTATTGTTACATGAAGAGGTAGGGAGTAGAAAAAAAAGTTAAGAAAAAAGCGTTACTGGTTTATGGATGATTCCTAATACTATTAAACAAAATAACAGTTAATTATCAAAAGAGGAAGTAAATTATCCAATTCTTTGTTCGAATTACGGTCGTATTGGTACCACCTTATTCTCAACAATCTACCTCTGTAAATTGAACTATCAGGACTCGTTTTGTTATTATTTTTTTAATGGAGCTACGATTGTTTATACTTGTTGTCTTTAAAAGTTCCCTTTATATTATTATTATTATTATTATTATTATTAGCACCGCGTCTCACTACCCCTTCGAGTTGTACGCACTTACGCTAATGTGTAATGGTAGGGTGATTGTGAGATTAAATGGAGGACCTACAGTTTAACGTGGGATCCAAACCACGGTGGAGGCCTGGCATTCCTCACATTCACAA
>CABFVX010004284.1:36439-48106 GCA_902151425.1 Timema shepardi | reverse complement strand
GGGGGGAGAGAGAGAGAATCCTAATCAAGAGACGGCATCTGTAGGATCAAGCGAACTTTTCAGCACTTTCTAAATAAAATAAAAAAAGATAACTTAAGTTCAGATGTTTTCTTAACCTTCCTGTTATTCCCGTACGGCACCTCTTTATATCTGACCCGGTCGATGGATGGACAATATACAGTAGCCCCGTAGCTTCTTTGGTGCTGACTGACAGCTCACAGATGACTTCTGACACTCAAAATTTAAGTGTATACCTACATTTTGATTGTCATTAGTGACAGCTGCTAAACACACGTTTTTGAAGATCATATGGTTCGGCGGAGGGATACATAATTTGGCCTGGTAGCTTTTCAGAGCCGTCAGCTGTCAGTCAGCACCAACGAAGCCATGAGGTTACTGTACCTCAGTGGAAACGTCACAAGACGGAAAAAGCGGAAGTTCGCCGAAAACAGAAGAGAGCAAAACCTGTTTTATAGGGAGATTTCTAATATTTTCTCGGCATTTGATACGTCTATATCTATCTAGGTGAGAAGTGTAAAAATCAATCAAATATATAATATATTGTTAGTACCACGTTTTACCACTCGTTCGGGTTAAATGGGGGAATCTACCTGAATTCACATGGAGAGAGAGTGTAAAATAGGTAATTGAGGGAATAATCACCCTCAATACAGTTGACCTGCATTCGAACCCCCCTCCCCCACTCTCACCACCATCGGCAAATATATATATATATATAAATGTTAAAATTATTTGAATTATGGTAAAAAAGCTAACGTGAACTAAGTTTTAATATAAACGAATTATTTAACCAACCTGGTAGATAAATAAATTAAGATATTTTCCTCTTGGCCTCATACTAAAGGAAACACTTAAGACTTATAGGCATACCTTTATAAATTATATTCGAAAATTAAAGACTTAAGCGGGGAGGGGGGGGATGTTTGTCAGGCCGCAGATTACACAATGACATAAGTTGTAATGATATATCTCTTCTCTGTTACTTATCTACGATTCCTTTTTTTTCCCCCTCCCCTTCGGCTGGTCTTCATTTCGTTTCTTATCTTCGGTTCTTATCCACTGGTCGTTAATTGCTGCGCGCCCCCTCCCCCTTCTCTCCAACCATCTACCCCTCATCTCCCTCTGCCACCCCTCCCCTCCCTCTTTCTCTTACAATCTTCTGTTCCTTACAGCCACCGACAACCCGCCGCCGAGCTGCGGGTAGCAACGGCACATGTCCCTTTAATTAGGTGATCGGTGAAAAAGTGGTATAATTCCATCAAATATATTTTTTTATTTTTATGCTATTAAAGGTCCAGTTTTTTTTACTGATTAACTATATAAGCACATCACTTACAAACGAGATGTACTAAAACAACCAATTTTGGTGGTCACGTAGTTTAGGGAGTCATACTCGCAATAGACTGGACTGCCAATGTCGGGGCGATCGGGGTTTGACTTTGTACCTATGAACCTTTATAACATTGTAAAAAGAAAAATCCTTAAAGCAAAAGCTGAGAAAGGTAGACAAAAAATAATATTTTGTATCCACAGTCTTGAAACCAAATGGTCTGTGACCTGGTGGTCTAGGGGTAAGGTGTCAGACTTCTATGCTGGCGTCCGGGGTTCACTCCTCGGTCCCGACACAGATTTATCTAATTACCAAACCCTTCCTTCACCTCTGACAAGACATCTTGTGAGTGTGGGGAATGCCAGGCCTCCACCGTGGTTCGGATTCCACGTTTGCTAATAATAATAATAATAATAATAATAATAATAATAATAATAATAATAATAATAATAATAATAATAATAATAATAATAATACAGATCAAGGAATATCGGGATCGATCCCCACCAGTTATAGATTTTTTTGTGAAGCAGTGGGTCTGGAACGAGGTCTAGCTCGGCCTCGTGAGGACAAATGAGGAGCTACTGGAATAAATAAGTAGCAGCTCTTGTCTAGAAAAGTGAGATTAATGGCCGGAGGGTTCAGTGTGCTAACCACATTATATCATCTATACTCATAAGATGGCACTATCTTCCCCAACAGATAGCGGTTGTATATGTTGGTCCGACGTGAGAGATTTAAGCTCAATCGTTAAGTGTTTGTTGTCGTGTGAAAAATTAACAGAGGGACACCGACTTATGTTTATTAATTAATAAGAATAATCTGATTAACTTTTGAAAATATAATTACTGACAACCACCAACCCTTATTAATAATATAGGTCCCCGGTCCCGGCACAGATTTATCTGATTTCCAAACCCATCCTTCACCTTTGACAATACATTTTGTGAATGTGGGGAAAGCCAGGCCTCCACCGTGGTTCGGATTCCACGTTATACTGTAGGTCCTTCATTTCATCTCACAATCACCCTACCATTACACATTAGCTATTACACATTAGCGTAAGTGCGTATAACCTGAACGGGTAGTAAGACGCGGTGCTAATAATAATAATAATAATAATAATAATATAAACTACAGTCAGACACAAGAAAAATATATGTTGGGAGACAAATAGTTAATTGTACAATTTAATTTTTTTTAAGTGCTATTTTATAGAATAAAAAATAGGTAGTTAACACTTTAGGTTCAAAATAAATCAATATATTTAACATTAATAGTTAATTGTAGTGAAAAATAATGAAAAAATGTTGCTACTGTACTTTGACATAATTTATTACCAAACTCGTGTGTGTGTGTTCATTTACGATATATCTGCTAACGTTACTTTTAAATTATCTTCTCCCTTTGAAAAGCTATCTCGATCCCAAAAAAAATCACATCAGCATCATCAGTGAGTTAAATAAAGAGCACATAACGATTTTAATTCGTGCGTTCAAGTCGCCGCCCATTCTCTGGACGAGATTTAATGACATACAGTAGTCGTATGCATGTACAGGCTGTCGCAAAAGTTGCATACATGCCTTTATTTCTAGTGTAACGGATTAACGATATTGTAACCGGCTTCGGCAGTCGCGTGGTCTATCGCGCTACTCTCGCAGTAGACTAGACTGCCGATGACGGGGAGATCAAAGTTAAAATCTTAGTCTGATGTAGCCGGGGTTCAATCCTCGGTCTCGGCACAGATTTATCTGATTACCAAACCCTTCCTTCACCTCTGACAAGACATCTTGTGAATGTGGGGAATGCCAGTCCTCCACCGTGGTTCGGATTCCACGTTAAACTGTAGGTCCTCCATTTCATCTCACAATCACCCTACCATTACACATTAGCATAAGTGCGTATAAGCCGAACGGGTAGTAAGACGCGGTGCTAATAATAATAATAATAATTAGTCTGGTGTACTGAGGGTGGTTTATCCTAAATGTATTTCCACGCAAATTCAGGTGTAATTCCTCTAAAAACCTTCCTAGTCCCTAAAACATTATAGTAATTAGTACATAAACTTATAACCCGAACGGGTAGTAAGACATGGTGCTTTAAAAAATGCTGTAGTAGCTTTTGGTTTGTTATAATTTTTTAGTCCCAATTATTTTTTAATCACCGTATCTTACCCGTTCAGGCATATGGGCTAGTTAGGTTAATAGGCTGGGGATAAGAAAGGTTGGATTTAGAGTAGGTGCTCCCACATTTGCGGGGAAGGAGAGTGGATATCCGTTTAGAGAAAAACACCCTCTATACACCCGACCAAAATTCGAAAACCCGGCTTCTCCCTCATCGGCTATCCAGTTTATTTCGAGTGTGATGCCTTAGACCATTCGACCAACGAAGTGGGCTGGATTTGAAAGTAAATTAAGATTTTTTTTTATTTTCTTATTTAATTTTGCTAGGGTAGGTTGGAAGTACTTTGCAGTTTCTATAACAAACCTTTTTTATTTTTCAGTAAATAAAATACTTCCTCAGTATTTAGATTTAGTTTAATTCTCTATACATATCGATATCAACAAATTTTGAATATCTATTAAGGTTACCACAGAATTTGCCGAAAACTTTTTTCTATTCGTTTAAAAAGTTTATCTTTAAATAAAGCTATATAAAATTATCAGCCAACTGAAGAACGCCGACTGTGAATCCAGCAATCGACCAAAATAAAATAAAAGTACTCAACGAATCAAACCTTATAGTCCATGCCATAATAATACTTCACGTCCCATACGGAGTTCACTTTACTATTTATAAATTAAGATATCTTAAGGAGGGAGTCTTCAATAAAGAATCAAAACAGTTTAAAAAAAAGTAAAACATGAAAATAAATAAATACACAGCTTCCTATAAAACAAGAACAGTTGATTTCCATATTACATGCACCGCGTAGAAAAACATGCCTTGTCGGTTCAGGGTATGTCGCTATGTACGTGTTCAAAACCTTCATCAACCCTTTCACCCCCTCCCCCTCTCCCATTCCTTACATACACACTCCTAGAATGGGCTATTTTAATTGTCTTGTACGTCTGTCTATCTTTTTCTAATGGGGGTACAGACTGATGCATAAAATATCGTGATTAAGGTGAGGTAGAAAGGGACGCAAGAAAGTGCGAGTGTTCTTGTCGTTTTTATAGCAAAACTTTTTTCTGTGTAAATAAAATAAAATATTGCACCAGTAGAAGCATAAGAGTTTGATTTCCTTCACATGATGACCTCAATATTTGTTGACGTCACGAGCATAGCGACATTAAGACTCAATTTACACGGGGAAGGGTGACCTGGCGGTCTAGGGGTAAGGTGTCAGACTTCTGTGCTGGCAGCCGGGGTTCAATCCTCGGTCGCGGCACAGATTTATCTGATTACCAAACCCTTCCTTCACCTCCGACAAGACGTATATTAATCACATCTTGTGAATGTGGGGAATGCCAGGCCTCCACCGTGGTTCGGATTCCACGTTAAACTGTAGGTCCTCCATTTCATCTCACAATCCCCCTACCATTACACGTTAGCGTACGTGCGTATAACCCGAACGGGTAGTAAGACGCGGTGCTAATAATAATAATAATAATAATAATAATAATAATAATAATAATTATAATTATAATAATACACGGGGAAACTAGTTGATGAAAATGTTAAGAAGCATCGGTTTAAATGAAAGCCATTTTACACAAGGAAATTTCAGTTGCGTGGTCATAAATTAGTTGCAGACAGTTTTCATGAAGTTAAACTCCGCTCTCAACTTTTAGATGTCAACACTCGATCTGGGGTATTGTTTTAAATGTAACCTATTACACTATGCAACTAATTACGTGCGCAATTTCCGGTAGGGAACTCCATCTCATTTTACTGTCGGATCTTCTTTTATGTTGGTCAGAAATTCATCAAATTATGATTTAGGCATGTGAAAGTAATTATTATAAGTGTTATTGTTCACTGATATATAGTACAGACCCTTATCCAGTTTTGAAGATAACATCGTGTATAAATTCATCTTACTTGGCCCGCGTCTTTTCTTTATTATAAGCAAGACAAGAAGAAATAGTTCCTCATTCATCGACGCAATTTTCTCGATATGTCGCTCACCAATGGTTGCGGCGACTAGTTGCACGTATCGGGCTACTGGGTGTCAACTAGTTGCCCCGTGTAATAAGGCCCTTAGGTGACAAACTTTTTAAATTAAGAAGAAAAAAAGTCATTAAATTCCAGAACAGCCATGATAGATATTCAACAACAGTTGACATCATCGTGGGAAGAAAATTATACTTTAGGTTTCTACTGGATAGTTATTTGATTTATTTTGACCAAAAGAAGTTTTGATATATATATTTTTTAAAGGCAAAAACACTGCCCTTTTTTTCACGTCACATTTTCACCCTACCTTAAACACGTTTCGATAATTGTGGAATTTTATTTTATTTAAGTTACATCTTGATGTTTTCATTTGTCTATTTATTACCACCAACCCAATGCGGTGATCAGATGGGGGGTCTAAGGCACCTCGTCATAGATTTAAGTAGCGGTGGTGGAGAGATCGGGGTTCAAACCTCGTTAGGGTGTGTAATGAGTGTGGGTTTTCTCTAATTAATAATAATAATAATATTTAGCACCGCGTCTTACTACCCGTTCGGGTTATACGCTTTAAGTACTAATTACTTTAATGGATTGAGAAGGTTGAATTAGAGGAAGTGAACCCGCATTTACGTTGAGGGAGAGTGGAAAACCATTTAGGGAAAAACCACCCCAGTTCACCCGACCGAGATTCGAACCTCGATCTTCCCGTCCTCAGAAGTCGAGCTCAACACGACAAGAGCGTTAACCAACTACGCCACCGAGGCGGGTCGTTATCTCTAACTGGTTTTCCACTTTCTCTTCACGCAAATGCGGGCATGCTTATTCTAAATATAGATTAGTAAGTACATATTAGTGTAATACGAATGGATAGTAATACGCACTACACTAAAAAAATGCTTTAATATGTTATCTGAACCTTAACAGTTTTTTGTGAGGTTGACTGTACTGTTATAACAATGCTTTAAATTGTATCTTCTTGCGTGCGTGTGTATACACGTCTGAGATGATCGTGTGTTTGTTGTGTTTTTTTTAGAAACAAAGCGTATACAGTATTTTTATTTTTAATATTTTCACGAATAACTTAACAGCTTAATTATATAATACCCGCCTCGGTGGCGTAGTTGGTTAAAGCGCTAGTCGTGTTGAGCTCGACTGCTGAGGACGGGGAGATCGAAGTTCGAATGTTGGTCGGGTGAACTGGGGGTGGTTTTTCCTAAATGGTTTTCCACTCTACCTCCACATAAATGCGGGTTCACTTCCTCTAATTCAACCTCCCCAATTCCTAATCCGTTAGCATAATTAGTACTTAAAGCGTATAGCCCGAACGGGTAGTAAGACGCGGTGCTAAATAATAATAATTATTATTATTATATATTGAGAATGTCTGAGGAGTATATTTGGGAAGAAAAACGTAGCATTAAGGCTTGTTCTAGTCAACTTGAACGTTTTTTTAAATTAACAGCGCTTCTTACTACCCGTTCTGGCTATACTCTAATTGTTTTAAAGATTAGGAAGATTATATTTACAGGAAGTGTACCCGAATTTGCGTAGAGTGGAAATGAAAAGCCATTTTGAAAAAANTCACCCGACCGAGACTCGAACCTCGATCTCACCGTCATCGGCAGTCTAGTCCATTGCGATAATAGCGCCTTGGACCACGCGACCACCGATAGCGGTCCTTTTTAAAATGATCTATAAGATAATTACGTTATTGTTGGTGCCATTTCAAACTCTTAATTTTTAGGTCCCTAAATTTGAATTTATAAATAGAATTACTAATTTAAATGGTAAATGGTAAAATATATCAGAAATGGGAATATACCGTATATATAATTATTTACCATCATAGCTCACTGTAATATTGCAACGCCCTTACTTCTGTCAGAATGAATTAAACTCATTTCATTCCCTGGCAGGAGCCCAATAAACTGCTTCCTTTTTCATATTAATTTACAAAAACGAAATACTTTTTAAACTTTTCCATCTTTTTTTAATAAAAATTAGAGTTAATCAAACGGAGCGTTTGTTGCTTTTATTTAAAGCTTGATATTTTAATATTTTATGGTTCAGGGACAAATTGTGATTTTGATTTTATTTCTAAAAGTAAGGATCGTTTATTGGATTTTTTTTTTCTAGTTTTAAAATTGCTCAAACAATATTTATCAAAATATATAAACTAAATGGTGAATTCGTTACATAATAAATAATACTGCATTTAATTTTTATTTTGAAAAAGGATTGATATTTTATTTTTCAAAAACTATTTTGTTCATAAGGGGGGGTATTTTACAAGATGATGAAGAATATTTTCCTGAAAAAAAAACAATGAGTGTTGTGTATTGATGGATGATTTTTGAAAATTTTAAGTATATTAAAAATGGCTAAAACAATTTTGTTTAAAAATTATATCTAAAGATAGTTCTATACGATTATCTAAATAATGAAGGTGGCCTGGCGGTCTAGGGGGTAAGGTGTCAGACTTCTATGTTGGCGGCCGGGGTTCAATCCTCAGTCCCGGCATAAATTTATCTGATTACCAAACCCTTCCTTCACCTCTGACAAGACATCTTGTGAATGTGGGGAATGCCAGGCCTCCACCGTGGTTCGGATTCCACGTTAAACTGTAGGTCCTCCATTTCATCTCACAATCACCCTACCATTACACATTAGCGTAAGTGCGTATAACCCGAACGGGTAGTAAGACGCGGTGCTAATAATAATAATAATAATAATAATAATAATAATCATCTAAATAATGTGTTTTACTATTCTGAAAAGAGCTTACTTAATATAGGCCGGTTTTAATAATAACCTATTTTTGAAATAGTTCTTCGCAACTATAATATGCTATAGGGGAAATTTTGTATGATAGTATCGTACCATTAATTTTGATTTAAAACTCTATTTTCTTAAACGTTTTTAATTATGAAGAAAACCTATCCATTAGTTTAATAAAGGCCACTTTAAAGGTATTTAGAAGATCTTACAGCCGCTCCATAATACGAGTTGAAGTTAACACTTAGATTATTAATTCTAAAAAACCTTCCCACAACAGACACAACTAAACATCGCACCATTAAAAGTGTCTACAGCTCGCCATAAAGAAAGATAATTTTACGCCACCATCTTCATGGACACCTGCTAGCTCGTCGTTTTGGATCATCAAGGCATCCGCCTCAGCCTGAGAGAGAAAGAACCAATCGCCGTCAGGCCACACGGCTTAAAATATAACGGTCTGCGTCGTTATATATTCTGTCTAAGCTTATACTAACTTGTGTCCTTCACCTACAACCAACCTTTGTCATGTCAATCAGAAATAGTGAAAATAAATCTAAGAAAATTCTTATCTTAAGGTGAAGAGGAAAGCCCGCTACTTGTTCACAAATATCCTAAAATTTTATAATGTGAGCCTATAAAAAATTACTACGCTCGTTAGGCTGTAGGTGAGGTGTGGCCGCACGATTTGTTTACCTCTAAAGATACATATGAATTGAGGCCCCACATTTTTAGAGCCACGTACGAATTGCAGCTCGGTCTATTGACCTAACCTAAACTAACATAACCTAACAAACTTTCAAATATTTGCCAACACCATTGAACGACAAGAGCTGAGGAAGTCTGGATATTAAGAGGGATGTCGACATGAGACGATGATAGTTTTTAAGTTTCTATCTGAAATTTAAAACAGCACGATAGAAAGCACGATGCTAATTAGGCGGACGCAACTCATACCTCTCAAGTGAGTTGTCTGCAACTCGTACACGATTTCAAGATTAGGTCGCAACTCACCTACAAAAGATTGTTTTTTTTATTTAGCACCGCGTCTTACTCCGTTCAGGTTATACGCTTTGAGTACTAATTACGCTAATGGATTAGGAATTGGGAAGGTTGAATTAGAGCAAGTGAACCCGCATTTACGTGGAGGGAGAGTGGAAAACCATTTAGTAAAAACCCCTCCCAGTTCACCCGACCGAGATTCGAACCTCGATCTCCCCGTCCTCAGCAGTCGAAATCAACACGACTAGCGCGTTAGCCAACTACGCCACCCGGGCGGGTCATAAGCTTGTTACAGGAAGGTTAAATCTAGATCCCTTTTTCGTCAAGATTCACCTCCCAGTGCCACAAATATTATTAAAATGTCGTTGAGAATGAGCTAATGACACATTTGCAGATATTTTGTATTATTAATCAAACTTATAGGGCTGTTAAGTAAAATGAACCCTGTTGTAATATATTGACTTTATTTTGGCGTGAGCCATATTTTGAAATAACGCCTCATGGAAATAAATATTGCGTCTGTGTGGCAATTTATAGCTTACTGGGGTGGCCCTCTTAACACCCTATTTTATAATATTAATTATATTCATATTAAATTAGTAACGAAGAGTATAATAAATATTCTCAAAGGTACGCTCAATATCGAGCGTTCTTTTGAGAATATTTGCCCTATTTTATGTCTAAAGGTTGGCACAGTATACACGTTTAGGGGCTATAGAAGAAAATACATAGTATTTTTTTGGTCAAAATTAGGAATGGTAATCCTCCATTAAATATCAGAATATTTATCAGTCGATATACTGCAAGGTACATATCAAAAGTTACGTTATATTGATCAAATAATATAGATATATTGAATGGAACGAACTGGAATGGCGTTTTTTTTTAATCTATAACCAATAAAAACGGGCTAAAACCCCTTGTGGATCTGATTTTCTGATAGATATCTGTAGATGGCGTGGTAGACAATACATAGTGATGGTTACTGATATATGGTGATAATATTATATTATTTGCACTTTTATAATGTTTTATTTAACTTAATTACAAATAGCAGATGAGCTTAGAAAGAAAAGGGGGGAAAATATAAACTTAATTGATCCAAAAGCCTTAATATTGGATGAAAGGGGGCGCGAGAAAAAGCCAGTGTTTTTTCTTTCGGTTTTTATAGTAAAACGCCGTGCTATTAGTAATAATAATAATAATATGCTAGAACATTTTTTTTGGACAAAATACATCAAATATTGCTCCGGTACAAACAAATAATCTAATTTTCCTCACTTGGTGATATCAACAGTTGTTGAATATCTGTCAAATGTATTCTAGAATTTAATGACAACTTTTTATATTCATTTAAAAAGATTCTCACATAATGCCACTACGCTCATGACAAATATTCAACAACTGTTGATATCACCAAGTGAGGAAAATTAAACTCTTTATTTGTACTGAAGCAATATTTTATTTATTTTGGCTAAAAAAAGTTTTCCCATAAAAACTTTAAAAAAACACGCCTTTTCTCGCGTCCCCTTCCATTCCACCTTAAAGAGATATAAATATATTGACGATATCGTAAATAAATTTATAAATATATTTGCCATCCATAGTCAACATTGATACCCATTTATTATAAATTGTCATCTGAAGTACACGCGTCTCGACGCCTTAATATATTAAAAAGATTTTAGTAGCTGTTGTAACTATCAGATACCATCTTTCCTATGAAAATCCTACTATGAATTGTCTCTTGTTTATTTTGTAACCACCCTGTAGAGTAAATTGCTCCCGCAGTATCGGCCGATCATGGCACTGAAGGAGATTGGGGGCTATAGAGGAAGAGCCCCCCCCCCTTGCCCCGTAAACCCCCCCTTCGTGTAATGACAGTGGTTTAATTGCGACCGACCGACCGATAGCCACTTACTTGCTCGTCTACCGCGGCACGCCATTAAGAGCCAGACAACTCAAGTCCCTCGCCTTGGGGGCCCAAGTCCCCCCCGGTGTGAGTTTTGTTGGTGATGATTTTGACTCTAAGGGTGGCCGGGCCCCTATATCTTCCAAAGCTTGGATCTCTGATTTAAGGGATCATATTCTCAAATACGGCCGATGTTTGGTAGAATTCTTGCGGCAAGGTGAATTAATTTTAATTTACCTATTCGGCTGGACCCACCTCGGTGATTGAGCAGTCTAAATCGTCACGCTTGAAATTACTAGATTGCCGATAATTGAGAGATCGGGGTTCAAATCCTGTTCGGGTGTACCGAGGGTAGTTTTCTTTAATGTTTTTTTCCCCACTCTCCCTCCACGTAGATTTGGCTGCTTTTCCTTTTAAATTCAACACTCCTCATCCCTTACGTTATTAGTAGGCCTACATATTATGCGCTTAGGGGGTGTTCAAGTATTACGTAAGAACCTTAGGGGGA
>CABFVX010004284.1:14126-24576 GCA_902151425.1 Timema shepardi | reverse complement strand
GAATTTTCCCGTCGGTTATAGACTAGAAGCTATAATTTTATCAAATTTCAAGTTTCTAGCTCATCTGGAAGTGGGTAAACATTAATGTCAGTGAGTGAGTCAGCCGTGTGGCTTTATAGTAGTATAGTTGTATTGGATTGGAATAAACAAGTATGTGGATTAAAAATATATTTTTTAATCCACATATGTGTTTGTTCCAATATATTATTATTATTATTATTATCACCGCGTCTTACTACCCGTTCGG
Source organism: Timema shepardi (assembly GCA_902151425.1). Lineage (NCBI taxonomy): Eukaryota > Metazoa > Arthropoda > Insecta > Phasmatodea > Timematidae > Timema > Timema shepardi. The sequence continues at coordinate 24,329 of CABFVX010004284.1, read as the reverse complement.
GTTATACGCACTTACGCTAATGTGTAATGGTAGGGTGATTGTGAGATGAAATGAAGGACCTACAGTTTAACGTGGAATCCGAACCACGGTGGAGGCCTGGCATTCCCCACATTCACAAGATGTCTTGTCAGAGGTGAAGGAAGGGTTTGGTAATCAGATAAATCTGTGCCGGGACCGAGGATTGAGCCCCGGCCGCCAGCACAGAAGTCTGACACCTTACCCCTAGACCGCCAGGTCACCCTTTGTTCCAATATAAAACAATCTTACTACCTGGTCAGGTTATACTCTTATGTCCTAATTACGCTAATGGTTTTAGGAATTATAAAGCTATATTCATAGGAAGTAAAGCCACATTTGCATGGAGGGAGAGTATAAATCCTATTTTGAAAAACCACACTTGGGACATCCGACCTAGATTCGAGTCTCGATCTCCCCCTCATCGGCAATCTAGTCTATTGCGAGAGTAACACCTTAGACCATGTGACTATCGATTAGACTACTAATGACGGATATATAAAGGTTCGAATCTCGGTAAGATGTACCGAGAGGGGTTTTCCACAAAATCCACGCATATTCTGGTACACTTAGTTTAAATGTAACCTTCCCCGTCCCTAAAACCACCAGCGTTCATCAGTGTAATTATTAAATAAGCGTTTAACCCGAACGGGTAGTAAGACGCGGTTCTGAAAAAATAATTACAAACAAAATGTCGCGTCTTATTTTCCCGTGAATATGTTTTTGGGGGTAATACACATAAGCGGAAATTTACAATTTTTATCATATCTCCACGACTCTTTGAGATACAAAATAACTTAAAACTGAATATTTGTTTTATTCAGAAATAATATTTTTAAAAATTCACATTTTTCTAGAAATTTAGGCAAATAGGCTATGTCTTTTTTAAATAGAGCTTTGGGAAATAAGTTTAAAATGCACAGAACCAATAATATGTTTATGTAACAGTATATTTTATTTCACGTATGCTCTTTGGGTAAATGCGATGTTCTTTTTTTTCAATTATGTTACTATAACAATTAATATTATATCGTTTGACATATCAAAATGTCTGATAAGGCCCTTCATACGAAATTTGTACTTCAGATCTAGTAGCTCTTCTAGCTGTCTATTAAGGGCCTTCCTCTAAGACACAGACAGTAGATCTAGTAGCTCTTCTAGCTGTCTATTAAGGGCCTTTCTCTAAGACACAGACAGTAGATCTAGTAGCTCTTCTAGCTGTCAGATAAGGGCTTTCCTCTAAAACACAAGACAGTAGATCTAATAGCTTCTCTAGCTGTCAGATAAGGGCCTTCCTCTAAGACACAGACAGTAGATCTAATAGCTTCTCTAGCTGTCAGATAAGGGCCTTCCTCTTAAACATAGACAGTAGCTCTTGCAGATCTTCTAGCTGTTAGATAAGGGCCTTCCTCTTAAACACAGACAGTAGCTCTTGCAGATCTTCTAGCTGTCGAATAAGGGCCTTCCTCTAAGACACAGACAGTAGATCTTGTAGCTCTTCTAACTGTATATTAAGGGCCTTCCTCTTAAACACAGACAGTAGCTCTTGCAGATCTTCTAGCTGTCGAATAAGGGCCTTCCTCTAAGACACAGACAGTAGATCTTGTAGCTCTTCTAACTGTATATTAAGGGCCTTTCTCTAAGACACAGACAGTTGATCTTGAAGCTCTTCTAGCTGTCGGATAAGGGCCTTCCTCTAAGACACAAACAGTAGATCTTGTAGCTCTTCTAACTGTATATTAAGGGCCTTTCTCTTAAGACACAGACAGTAGATCTTGTAGCTCTTCTAGCTGTCGGATAAGGGCCTTCCTCTAAGACACAGACAGTAGATCTTGTAGCTCTCCTAACTGTATATTAAGATCCTTCCTCTAAGACACAGACAGTAGATCTTGTAGCTCTTCTAGCTGTCGGATAAGGGCCTTCCTCTAAAACACAGACAGTAGATCTTGTAGCTCTCCTAACTATATATTAAGATCCTTCCTCTAAAACACAGACAGTAGATCTTGTAGCTCTTCTAGCTGTCAGATAAGGCCTTTCCCATGAACACTGTAGTGTATCTCTGTACGTCCCAAGCTGTTTACCAGTCGTGTATGTTGCAGGTGACCCGCAAGAGGAGTGCGTGAGATGCGGCAAGATGTACCTCGCCTCCACAAACCAAGTGGCGCACGGCTTCTGTCACTCCTGCTACGCTGTCAATCAGGTCCTCCCGCTCGTCAGGGACACTCCTCCCTCCTCCCTGAGGTCGTGCGGGGACTCTGGTAGCGAAGAGTCCTCCTGTACCACCGGCACGGAGAGGGATGAGGACAGCGCTGGACATGCGGAGTGAAGCCCATCCGTGGGAGACCGCGGTATTCCTGGGGTGGATCATCGTACCACTGGTTATCAGGAGGATGTCATCGTACCAGTGGACATCTGGAGCTAAGCTATTGTACCACTGGTTATCAGGAGAGCGTTATCGCACCAGTGGACATTTGGAGCTAAGCTATTGTACCACTGGTTATCAGGAGGATGTCATCGTACCAGTGGACATCTGGAGCTAAGCTATTGTACCAGTGGACATCTGGAGCTAAGCTATTGTACCAGTGGACATCTGGAGCTAAGCTATTGTACCACTGGTTATCTGGAGGATGTCATTGTACCAGTGGACATCTGAAGCTAAGCTATTGTACCACTGGTTATCTGGAGGATGTCATCGTACCAGCGGACATCTGAAGCTAAGCTATTGCACCACTGGTTATCTTAGGAGAACTATTGTACCACTGGTTATCAGGAGGATGTTATCGTACCAGTGGATATCTAGAGCTGAGATATTATACCATTGGTTATCCTAGGGAAATATTGTACCACTGGTTATCAGAAGGGAAATATTGTACCACTGGTTATCAGAAGGGAACTATTGTACCATTGACGATTTGTTGTGGACCAATATTGTATCCCTACTAGACCTCCGTAAACTGCTTTGATATTGATCATCAAAAATCATCAAAACCTCTTAAAGAAGAATAATTCTACTGCACACCTGTGGTTACAAAAGGACTTCCTATAAATATTGTCTTAACAACTAACCCTGATCAAACATTGTTCAAGGATCCATCCGGAACCTTAAAATACAGGGAAAATGCGTTTTATTATATTTAAAAGAAATCTATAAGTGGAATGCGATATCTTTCAAAACTGTTTCTTAGCGAACAACTAATTATTTTTTTTTACAATCGTACAAGATTCAGATAATAATAACTATCATCATATTGTGCTAAATAATTTATAGATGAATGATAGTGAGTGACCACACCTCCAGTATACAGTAGCCCCACGACTTCTTTGGTTCTGACTGACAGCTTTGAAAAGTTACCAGATCAAATTATGTATCCCTACGCCGAACCGAATGATCTGCAAAAACATGTGTTTAGCAGCTTTCATTTCTGAAAGTTAAAATATAGGTATATACCTAAATGTTAACAGTCAGAAGTCAGCTGTGAGCTGTCAATCAACACCAAAGAAGCCGTGGGGCTGCTGTAGGTCTATACTTGTGTCAAGTGAGAAAGTGAAACATTAATAAATCTAATTTTGACGGTAAAGTTCTATCTTTATCAAAACAGAGTCAACGTAAAACGTTTAAATTAGTCATTTATTTATTATGTAATTAAAAGTATACATATTGTTTCTCATTCATTGTTTTCTTCTTTAACTCATTGTGTAAATTTTTACTATAAATGTATCGTGTGTCGTTTAAGTCTTTCAACACTTGAAAATGTGTGCGTGTACAAAATATTTAGTTTCAGGAAATTATAATATCGATCATAATTATTTATATCGTTACTTTAGTCAATGTATTTATTTTTTACGTCAAGACTTGGCGCAACTTCGAAAGAGCCATTATGCATTCAAGAAAAACTTTTTATAGTTGTACTTTACGATGTAATTTTCATTTTGCAAATTAGAGAAATTGTAGTGTTTTAAATTTCATTTTCAAACAAATTAAGCTTTTTTTTTTTTGTCATAAGAACATTTCCTAGCTGTGACGAAGGATTTTTCCATATTAATGTATTATTTACGTTTTATTCGGCGAATGTTTAAAATATAAACTTAAAACAAAAACCATATATTCTTAAATTATTATAAAAATAGTTTTACACTGTCACAACTATTATTATTATTATTATTATTAGCACCGCGTCTTACTACCCGTTCGGGTTATACGCACTTATCGCTAATGTGTAATGGTAGGGTGATTGTGAGATGAAATGGAGGACCTACAGCTTAACGTGGGATCCGAACCACGGTGGAGACCTGGTATTCCTCACATTCACAAGTTGTGATTAATACACGTCTTTTCAGAGGTGAAGGAAGGGTTTGGTAATCAGATAAATCTCTGCCGGGACCAAGGATTGAACCCCGGACGCCAGCATAAAAGTCTGACACCTTACCCCTAGACCACCAGGTCACCTTACACTGTCACAAAAAAAAAGTTTATCTTAAAAGTAATCTTTTTTGTAAGCTTATTTATTTTTTAATCTTATACAACTCGAACAATTTTGGCTATTCACAAAGTCAATGCTGAGCAAACGCGAATAGTAGAGCAAGTGTGTATACTCGTAAGTGGAAGAGGGGAAATGTTTTCAGCAGGTTAACTAGAGTCCTCACAAGATGAACTGCTTATTTTCTTGCCTCTTGTTCTATTTTGTACTTTGGCGTCTAAGTGTGAAAGTGCCTATTGTGCTTAGGCACTTAAAGTTAAAATTCTAAACCACTTCAAAGAGTTTCTTAGAATTCACTAGTAGATGACGTCATTGATTAATGCTTATTTTGATATATTAAATTCGCAAACCAATAAATAAATTAGCATGTGTTCATCAGATAGATATAGTTTTTTAAGAGAAAATTTAATAATTTCAAAGTCAATCAAACCTAAATAGTAAAATTTACATTTAAAATTTAAAATATTTTTTATGGTTTAATATGTGCCATATATAAGATATCCACCATAAGAAGAAGAAAAAATATATATTTAAAGTGTAAGCGTCACATTTCCGGTGATGTTATCAAACCAATTAACAAACTTAGGGGATCGAATTTAACAAGAAAAATAAAATATATTTCCCTTAGTTGATGTACTATGAAAGGTAGCAGGCTTACCTTATAAAGTTCCACTATGGTGTGGGTTATAAGTTGGGGCCATAGTGTAATCGGTAAAGGTAAGACTTCTGTACTGAAACTTTGCTCAAATGCATTATCTTTGTTTTCTTGGTCCAATCTTTGATGGTGTGTTGTAATTCTCTCAACAACAAAAATGTCAAATAAAATATAATCAGAAATTTGGTGTGTGCAAACTAACTAGTAATTTCCCTATTATTAAATGTTATAATGTTAGTAATGTACATTATAGTAATACATTTTAACTTATTCTAGTAAGCTATCCATCAAAAACTGTACATCAATTTTTGAAAGTGTCACTATTTATATTCTTATTTTTGATCTCATATACATCTTCATCCCAACAAATAAATAATCATTAATATGCCTATTAGACGATGTTAATCTTATAAAACAAGGAAATAACTATTTTGAAGTCCTTTTAACATTTCTTTGATAATTCATCATTGTAATGTGAAACTTTCCTTTGAATATAATGCATCAAATAGTATTGATATTCTATTATTGATCCTTATTGGCGAAAATATAGATGGAACAAATAAATTAATTACATAATTCCACTGTTCAAAGGGAAGGGATCAAAGTTAATGGTAATCTTATCATTTATTTGACTTTATTAGATAAATATTTCAGCTTATTTTTGGATCACTATCATTTTTTTTAAATTAAAATTCTGGTCATACTATGTTCGGAAGAAAAGCAAAAATACTAATCCAAGATTTATTTTGGAATCTATGTACAGTCTAATTTTCGTACCAAGAACCTTATAGAAAATAACTTGTGTTTGTGATAAACATTAATACCATTTTAATTTATCATTAATGTTATTATATATATATATTGATAGTATATATCAAAATACCCGAGTGCATATCACACGAATTGACGTAAGAATGAATACGATAAATTATATAGTTCAACCTATACATTTATATATATCCTAATATAATAACTTTTCTTTGTATCAAATAAAGCTCTTTTTATGAAAACTGGGCTGTACAGTAGGATATGTTTTAAAAAAATTTAAAGTTGTATGAAGGACATACACATAGAATGACTGAATGGATTAGTATTTTTCACATTCAATAAATAAATGGCCAATAATATGTTAAAAACTTTTGTACAAATCTACTCCAGAGTATCTTAAGAGAAAAGGTATCTTGTATAATAATTATGTTATGTGTAGGCCTATAATAAAATTATTAGCTATTGCATGTGAATGTTAATACAAATTGTACATAAACTTTGCTCAAAATAGTGTACAGATGTCTGTATTTTTATAATTATATATCTACTTTCATAAACACTTTATATAAAACAGTGTGAAATTTTAAAAAATTTATTGTTATTTTTTTCTAGTCAAAATACTATTTTGTAATATTTTCTTAGATAAAATGAGCTTTTTGTACTTATTGTTTGTGTTGTTTCTCTATATGTATCCGGCATTTCATATCAATTTTTCCATATTAGAAACCTCTTAACCACAATCCACACAAACATTTTAATTTATCTTTTTGTTTAAAAATATTTTTATTTTAAAGTTAAAATGTCAAGAAGTAGATTCTTTGAATATGCATCATCCCAATAATCCATCCTTAAAATCTACACATTTAGAATACGCATATGTTAGAGTATCGGTTAAAATATCATCACCACCTTAACAAATGTAACTGTTTTACTTACTATACCAAACAGCATTTAAAAAGTATCTGATTGAAACAATGTTTAGATTATTATTATTATTATTATTATTATCACCGCGTCTTACTACCCGTTAGGGTTATACGCACTTACGCTAATGTGTAATGGAAGGGTGATTGTGAGATGAAATGGAGGACCTAGAGTTTAACGTGGAATCCGAACCACGGTGGAGGCCTGGCATTCCCCACATTCACAAGATGTCTTGTCAGAGGTGAAGAAAGGGTTTGGTAATCAGATAAATCTTTGCCGGGACCGAGGATTGAACCCCGGCCGCCAGCATAGAAATCTGACACCTTACCCTTAGACCGCCAGGTCACCAACAATGTTTAGAACTTTCATATTTATTTCTATACGGCCAACATTGATAGAATATTACTATAATTTTGGTACTATTTTATAGGAATTAGTACTATTTCTTAAAAGGGATGGATTTTATCACATGACTTAACGTATGATTATAATTTTAAAAAAGTTTAAATATCTTTAATAACTGTCAATTATTTTTTCTTCCTACCAGAAACCTTTTATAATCATAGTGAAAGAAATGTTAATATAATTAATTATATAAGACTAAAATCACGTGGTGTATCACGTAGAGTTTTCACGAGTTTTCGAATATTTATATTGTACTAACTTTATCGAATATTATATTAAAACCACTGCTTGACTTACCAAGCTATAACTTAAAAATGTTATCCGTGGGGCAGCCTGGAATAGTTCCGTTGTCCTAAGGCATGTCTATATTATTGTAGCATGACACAGCAACCTAAGTTTAAAAACCCTAGCAACTGTTGCTAGGTATATTATATTGTATCTAAATATCCAGTTCATAGGCACAGCCCTGGGTTTTTCTTAAGGTGGGGTAGGGATAAGGTGTCAGACTTCTGTACTGGGGGTCTGGGGTTCAATCCTTGGTCCCGGCACAGATTTATCTGACTGCCCAAATCCTTCCTTCACCTCTGACAAGACGTGTATTAATCACAACTTGTGAATGTGAGGAATGCCAGGCCTCCACCGTGGTTCGGATTCCACGTTAAACTGTAGGTCCTCCATTTCATCTCACAATCACCCTACCATTACACATTAGCGTAAGTGCGTATAACCCGAACGGGTAGTAAGACGCGGTGATAATAATAATAATAATAATAATAATAATAATCTTAGGGTAGGGATTTTGGGGGCGCGATAAAAGTGTAGTGTATTTTGAAACTTTTATATCAAAACATGTTTTTGGTCCAAATAAATCAAATATTGCTTCAGTACAAACATAGAATTTAATTTCTTCACTTGATAGCCTCAAAATTTCTTGACTGTCTGTCAAGAAGGGTGTCCTGGAATTTAATAACCATTTTCTCTAGTCATTTAAAAAGTTTCGCTACTAATGCCGCTTTGATCTTGACAGTTATTAAACAATAATTGTTGATATAATCATGTTAAGAGAATTAAACTCTAGGTTTCTACTGAACCAATATTTTATTTTAATTGGCCAAAAATGTTTTGCTATAAAAACTGCAAAAACACTTAGTTTTTTCCTTATATTCCCACCTTAAAGGCAAGACTCCAATTAGGGTAGCATGATTCATTAGCCCAAGTTTAAGGAACGTAACAATAGTTTCTGGGTGTACTACATTGTATCTAAGGATCCTGTTCACAGTAAAACATAGCAGATCTGCTATTATCTTAAAGGTGTGACTTCAATTATGGTAACATGACAACACAGTCAAGTTTAAAGAACGTAGCTATAGCTGCTAGGTATGCAGCAATGGAACTAAAAATCCCGTGTATAGTACAGCCTAGAATAGTTTTAGATGTTATCTTAAAATTGGTTACTTTAATTACCGTGGCATTATACAGTAACCTATGTTTTAAAGGACGTGGCAATGGTTGCTAGGTGTACAGCATTATAATCAAAGATCCAGTTCAAAGTAAAAGAGAGCAGCTCTGCTGTTATCTTAAAGACGTGACTTTAATGAAGGTGGAATGATATAGTAGCCTAATATAAAGAACGTGACAACGTTTGTTAGGTGTACAGCACTATATCTAAATATCCCGTTCAAAGTAAAACGGAGCAGCTCTGTTGTTATCTTAAGGGTGTGACTTTAATGAGGGTGGAATGATATAGTAGCCTAATATAAAGAACGTGACAATGTTTGCTAGGTGTACAGAACTATATCTAAAGATCCAGTTCACAGTAAAACAGAGCAGCTCTGTTGTTATCTTAAGGGTGTGACTTTAATTAGGGTGGAATGATATATTAGCCTAATATAAAGAACGTGACAATGTTTGCTAGGTATACAGAACTACATCTAAAGATCCCGTTCACAGTAAAACAGAGCAGCTATGCTGTTATCTTAAAGGTGTGACTTTAATGATGGTGGAATGATATAGTAGCCTAATATAAAGAACGTTACAATGTTTGCTAGGTGTACAGAACTATATCTAAAGATCCAGTTCACATTAAAACAAAGCAGCTCTAGATGTTATGTTAAGGAAGTGACTTTAATGATGGTGGCATTATATAGTATACTAATACAGTATAAAGAACGTGACGATGTTTGCTAGGTGTACAGAACTATATCTAAAGATCCAGTTCACAGTAAAACAGAGTAGCTCTAGCTGTTATCTCTAAGGTGTGGCACCAATGATTGCAACATGGCACATGACAAGCCTAAGACACAAGACTACACAAGGTCACACAGACATGGCCAATGACAGATTATGACTTAATTAAAATGGGGGAGGGGAAGGGGGGTAGATAGAGGAAGCGGGACAGAGTGACATTTCGGGTGACAAGCCTTACGACCACTAAGATATTATGCAAATTATGGTCAGCCATAAGTTATTTCAGCGTGGGAGAATCGTGAGCATAGAACAAGATACAGTGTTGCCAGATCTATTGGATCAACTGTTTGTTGTTCGTATCGACTTAGTGAAGTTAGGTTCTATTTAAACTCCAGCCCAATCAAAATAAATAATCTGATGTAATATATTTTGTTAGATTTATATAATATATTGTCAATAAATCTTTTATAGTAACTTTTAAATAGAACAAGATGTCATTAAACGCTTGCCTGGAAAAAATGTATGTAAGCCTATTACCAAAATCACTCACAACCGTACTAAAGTATACTATAATCCATACAATAAAAAATAAACACATTAAAAAACGTGTGTATAAAAGGGTGTTGATTAGTAAAATGTATTATTATTATTAGCACCGCGTCTTACTACCCGTTCGGATTATACGCACTTACGCTAATGTGTAATGGTAGGGTGATTGTGAGATGAAATGGAGGACCTACAGTTTAACGTGGAATCCGAACCACGGTGGAG